>PVJL010009929.1:28595-53293 GCA_004026885.1 Lyroderma lyra | reverse complement strand
TGAACAAACAAATAACCCATGGACACAATCGATAGTTTAATGTTTATTTGGGGACGAGTGGGTTAGGGAGGGGAGAAAGGGGAGGGGGTGGGAGAGGAGAGGGGGAAGCTAAATATAAGGTGATGGAAAGAGAAGTCACATTAGGTGGTGAACTTATTATACATCAAGTTGACAATGCACTGTAGAATTATATGCCTGAAACCTATGTAATCCTTGCTAAGAGATGTCACCCCAATAAGTCTAACAATAAAAATGAATTAAAAAAAAAAAAAAGCGAATGACAAAGTGGTTATAAGAAGGTTACAGGATACAAAGCTAATATACAAAAGTCAGTCATATTAGCAATGAAAGAGTGAAATTTGAAATTAAAAACACATTATCATTTACATTAGCATCCCTTGAAATGAAATACTTAGGTACAAATCTAACAAAATATATACGAGATTTACATGAGAAAAACTACAAAACTGATGAAAGCTATCAAAGAAGAACTAAATGGTGTTGGAACAACTGATCATCTACACGCAAAAAAAAAAAAAAAAAATCGATACTGGCATAGACCTTACTACACCCTTCAAAATTATCTCAAAATGGATGATAGATCTAAAAGTAAAATGCAAAGCTATAAATGGAGAGAGATTTCACATTCATGAATAAGATTCAATATTGTCAAGATGTCATTTCTTCCAAACTTTGGTCTATACATTCAGTGCAATCCCAATCAAAGTCCTAGCAAGTTATTTTATGAATATTGACAAACTGATTCTAAAGTTTGTATAGGCAGACAAAAGACCCAGAATAGCCAACTCAACACTGAAAGAGAAGAACAGAGTCCATGGACTGACTTTGTGCAAGACTTTCTATAAAGCTACAGTAATCAAGACAGTGTGGTATTGAGAATGAATAGACAAATAGATCAATGGAATACAACCCACATAAATATAATCAACTGACCTTTGATAAATTAACAAAGGCAATATACAGTGGAGCAAAGATAGTTTTTTCCCAACAAATGGTGTTGGAACAAATGAACATCTATGGGCCAAGAAAAATCAATAATGGCTTAGACCTTATATCTTTCACAATTATCTCAAAATAGATCTAAATGTAAAATGCAAAACTATAAAACTTCTAGAATATAACACAGGGGAAAATCTACCTTGGGTCTGCAATGACTTTCTAAATACATCACCAAAGGCATAATCCATGAAAGAAATGATTGATAAGCTGTACTTCATTAAAATTAAAAACTTCTAGGGAGTTCCCTGGTGGTATAGTGGCTTAAGGCTTCAGCGCTGGCTCTGTCAATGCTGTGGCCTGGGTTTGCTTCCCAGCCAGGGAACTACCCACATACCAAATAAAAACAAAAACAAAAACAAAACAAAACAAAAAATTAAAAACTTCTAAATGTTCTTACCGCAAAAAGGAAATAATAATTATGTAATGTGATAGAGGTGTTAGCTAATGCTATGGTGGAAATCATATTGCAATGGATAAATGTATCAAATCAATACCTTGAACATCTTAAACTTACACATTGGTATGTGTCAATTATATCTCAATAAAAACAAAAAACCAAATCAAACCAAACCAAAACCTTCTGCTCTGTGAAAGACAATGCCAAGAAAATGAGAATACAAGCCATAGATTGCAAGAAAATATTCACAAAAAATATATCTGATAAAGTACTGTTATCCAACACATATAAAAACTCTTAAAACTCAACAATAAGAGAAAGAGTGACCTGATTTTAAAATGGGCAAAAGGCCTGAACAGGTATCTCACCAAGAATATGTACAGATGGCAAGTAAATATGTAAAAATTGTTCAACATCCTATGTCATTAGGGAATTGCAAATTGAAACAATGCAGTATCACTCGAATAGCCAAAATCCAGAGCACTGACCACACCAAATGTGGCAAAGATGTAGTGCAATAGGAACTCTCATCATTGCTAGTGAGAATGCAAAACGGTACAGCCATTTTGGAAGACATTTGGTGTTTTTTTTACAAAATTAAACATATTCTTTACCATACGATCCAGCTATTGTGCTCCTTGGTGTTTACCCAAATGAATCGAACACTGATGTCCACACAAGAACCTGCACACAGGTGTTTACAGAAGCTATATTCATAATTGCCAAAACTTGGAAGTAACCAAGATGTCCTTCAATAAGTGAATGGATAAATAAACTGTGGTATATCAAGATACTGAAATATGATTTAGTACTAAAGAGAAATGGGCTATCAAACCACAAAAAGACACAGAGCAACCTTAAATGCATATTAGTAAGTAAAAGAAGCCAATCTGAAACAGCTACATACTATATGATTCCAACCACCTGACATTCTGGAAAAGGCAAGACTATGGAGACCATGAAAAGATCAATGGTCGCCAGCAGGTGGGATGAGTAGCCAGAGCACAGGACTTTTAGAGCAGCGAAACATCTCTGTGTGATACTGTAATGGCAGATACATGTCATTACACAGTTGTCAAAACCCATAGAATGTACAACACCAAGAGTGAGCCCGGATGTAAACTATGGATTCTGGGTAGTGATGATGTGTCAATGTAGGTTCATCAACTATAACAAATGTACAGGGTGGGGAGGCGTGTTGGCAGTGGGGAGGCTGTGAGTGTGTGGGTAGGGAGCACATGGGAAATCTCTATACTTTCTGTCAATTTTGCTGTAAACCTAAAACTTATCTAAAAATGAAGTTTATTAACTAAAAAAATGCAAATGGCAATTAGGAAACAGTGTTTATGCCACACGCTCTCTCATTAAAATGCATCTTGTGTTCTCCAGAGGTCTCTTAGGCATGTCTTGTGGTAGACAGCCCTGAACTAAAAGGACAGAGCATGATGAACACCAGGCAGAAGTGAGTTACCAGGACTTGCTAAGAAACATTGGTTCCCTTCCTGTGCAGCCACTAATTAGCTTTGTGGCTTCAGATAGGTCTCAGACTCTTCCTCACTCCCTCCCCGAGGCCTCGTTTCTTCCTTTCCAACAAAGAGTCTAGATGGATTATCCCCTCAGCAAGGCCCCTCCCAGCTCTCATGTCCTGAGCCTGTGCCAAAGAACGTGGGAGCTCTGGCTCTTTAGTACCTTAACTTGAGAAAAGGCCCTTGGAGATCAACCTCTAAGGGCTCAGCCAAACCCAGAGCCCCAGTTGTAATTCATCAGGCCTGACAAACAAGAGACAAAACCCCAGGGGATGATGGGATCCATTTGACCTGCTGGGGACTACCATGCTTGGAAACTCTAAGCTCCCTGAAGGGGCCAGCAGCACAGATATATGAAGTCTAACCCAAAAAAGTGGCTCCCAGGCCCCTGTGACCAGGTGGCTCAGTGCTATGACAGCAGTCCTATTGGTCATTTCCTCCTAGTGCTGGCCACCAACAGAGCTGGAAAGACTGGCTCTGACAGATCCAGGGAGCATGTCCTGTACCAAAGAGCCTCAACTTCAGGATGCCAAGAAGAAGCAGGGAAAAGAAGACAGTGGACACACTGGGCCTGGTCCAGCCTTGCGTAGGATCACTGGGATGAATGAGTGAGGCCTTGTCCCACCTTCCGCTGCCACCTCCAATAACCCTGCAGACAGGCACTGACAGGATCCTTGAGGGGCCCATGATCCTGGAGAGGGGAAGGGCCCTGGCTGTCTGGGCTCAAGCGTCTCTGGTGGAGTTCCATCTCTTCTGATCAGAACTGAACTCTCTTTAAACAACATCCCGGTGATAAATTAATTAGGGGTTGGCAGGAATAAATCTTTTTGGTTTGCGAGGCAATATCAAAAGTGTGGAATGTCTGGTAAATGGGGGAACAGAGAAGAACCCTAAAAATTTTTCTCAAGGGTGATGAATTATGCCTTCCTTGTTGTGTCCTACAGACAGAATTACTCAACCGGCTTGTTCTGTTTTAATTAACCCAGCTAATAACTTCCCTGCTGGATTCCCTTGTTCATAACTTCTGGGTTTCACATAATAACGTGTTTGTTTCTTCCTTTGTGTTCTAATGAAATGATAATAACCTTCCCTGGCATTCATTTCATCCTTAATATCCGGAGATTTCATTAATATAAACCCTCTTTCCATCTGCTCTTGCTCCCTTTTAAAGGAAATATTTCTGTGTTCTTTTTACTTGTCTTCTTTAGGGACACTCAGCTAATCTGTTCTTTCCTCCAGGAAGAATCTTTCTGTAAGGCTTCCTTGGGCCAGCGGGGCTTGGCCCAGGTTCCATCGGCCACCTCCTTTTCCAGGCCTTCACTGATGTCTCTTCATTGCTGCTTCTGGGACAAAAGCCATGGCTCACTCAGAGCCTATCCCTCCAAGGAAGGCAAGGGCACTAAGTTGCTAATGCCTCTTCCAGTGTGGGCTCAGGGTACAAGAGTGAAAATGACACTGGTGTGGGATCTTGACAAGAGGCCGTGACTGCTGCCCCAGGGCCTGAATGAGCCTTGGGACAGAAGTCTTTGTCAAGACCAGGATCAGGCAATAGGGAGAGCGCTGGGAAGCAGGAACAAGCAGATGGCCCAAGGTCAAGGCAGATATGAGACTGACCAAGGTATTGGGATGAAGTAGGGTCGTGCACTCTGCCAGTTCATCAATGACTTCCACTGTCTGGATGTCTTCTTTCTTGTTTTCTTGGTCAGGAGCTAAATCCTGACTACAAACCAGTGTCAAGGTAGAAAAATTCCTGGGGAGCGAGTCCTGGGTTCAAAATGATGCCACACTGAAGAATCTACTGTTCTTGTCACTGTGCTAGGGAGAGCTCACCTCTGCCCTGAAGAATTTCTACCCTGGTGGGAAACTGAGATGATGCTCCCCAAAACACTGGCAACCCCAGATCCCCAGGGCTGGTGCCCAATGAATGTGCCTGACAGTCACGGGAAGGGAAACTTTCCTTGCAGCCAAGTGGCTGGGAAAGGCTTCTGTTCTTCCCTGGTGAACATTTACTTTGATTTCTACTACCATCTAGGCTAGAAGCTTCTCCAGAGCTCCTATTCTGTAGCTGATCTACTCCACACCCCACCCCACCCCACAGAGTCAGAGGGCTGCTGAGAGTAGAACAATTCATGCCCCTGCACCAACTGATTGAAGGAAAAGGCACAGGCCCTTTAGCCAAATCAAGCCAAGGGAAGATGGACTGCAGCAACACTGCTGAGGTCTGTTAAGGACCTCTGTGGGGACTGAGAGCTGGAGGGATGATAGCAGGGCATGATTGTGGTCCATCTCCCCTCAAGTGCTCAGCCAGCACTGCTTAGTAGGCCTCACCACTCTATACACTCTCCAGGGTCTCCCAAGCAGCCATCCACGGATGCAGGGGGTGCTGCTCCTGCCAGCTCGCAAGATCCATTCTGATTGCCTAGGGCACCTTTATCTTGTTTTTTTCCACCTCACATGCATGCCTGCCACATGCACCCAGCAGGAACAGCAAATGTGGCCACTATAGCCTCCTAGTCACCCATCGCCCCCAACATGGCAGCAGGGTGTGGGGAGAGTATGGGGCCTTCCTCTGACTTAAGAAAGGAGTAGAAGAACCTTTCCCACCCACAACAGACTTACTTCTTCAGGTCCCCAAGAGATAGTGTGCCACGTCCCACGTGCCATGGCTCTCTGCTAGGGTCAGTACACATGGGTGTGGGCATCTTGGCTCCCTGCATTTAACAGTTGCCTCTGTGCTTTGAGGGTGGCATGGGTGTGGGCCAGGAAGGATGACACTACAGATGACACTACAGAGGCAGCCGGGGAAGAAGCACTAGTGCTTGGGCCCTCTACAGGGAACTGCACACAGAGCAGGCTTGGCCATGCTCGGTCCCATGTGATTGTACAAGTCTGGCTCTTGACGGTCCTCCAAAGTAGCTACTCTTTCCTGATTCTCCTTGCTTCCCAGACCCCAGGCTGGCTGCAGTGAGTGAGGTTGCTTTGCTTATGGCCTCAGAAGCCTGGTCACTGGCTGCATGGTCTGTTCAGAGGTGTACTGCCGAGCAGGAATGAGCAGGGCCCCTGCACACTGATACCACTGGGGAGGAAAACAGTCTAACTGGACTGATTCACTTCCTTACGTCACTGGACTAGAAGTGGTCAGCCTCCAGACTCCAGGCTCAGGCAAGCCTGCCTCTAGCCCAGAGGTGAGATATGAATGCTCAGCAAAACGCTCCAGGAATGGCACCCGCACTCCCTTTCCTGTGTGAGGTCTGATCTCTCCGCTTGTAACCCCCCTTCGGTTCCAAGGTGGATGCAATGGGCCCCTCCATGAGACATATCATTTGAGCTCACCTTCCAAGGACATTCTATCCAGATCTTCCACCAGGAATTGGACACAACATCCTCTATGACCATGGAAGGAAGAAAAGCTGCCTGGCTCCTGAGAGGATGGCGCTCAGGGCCTTGTGCCTGCCACCCACTACCAGGACTTCACTGTTGGGATGTCCCTACTGCAGCCTAACCTTAGTTTCTTATGCAGAGTCAAAATTCTCATACAGTCCTCTTTTAAGAGGCCAAGAACCTAAGAAAAGGATGTGGTACCTGACAAGGGTCACAGCTGCCTCTCCCAGAGACCATACTGGGAGAGACAGCGAGTGGGAGTAGCAGTCTCTCCTCCTCCCCCACCCTGCCGTGGTTATTCTTGGCTCGCTCTGGGCCCAGCTGCCTCACCCCTGCCCTATTGCCCCATCCTATTTGGAACCCCCACTGCAATGACTTCAGACAGCTACTCTCCCCCTCCCTCTCCTCATCCTATCTTTAAGGTCCCTCCAGGACCTGAAGCCCTCCAGTTCCTTGCTTTGAGGCTAAGGGATTGCTCTTCAAATACACCAGGCAGGAAAATGAAAAGTAGAACAAAGAAATGTGGCAAAGGGTACAGTGGAATACTCTTTGGCCCCACTTTCCTCTAATCCCATGTCCAAAGAAAACCATCCCCAGGATGACTCCACCGGCCTCATGTGGGATGGCTACCAGCTCACAGCTCTGTCTGCCCTCTCTCTGGAAGGCCAAGATGCCGACTCAGAGATGAGAATTGTGTCGCTACTTGGTCCCTTGTCCTAGGAAAAACCTCTTTGTCTTAGAGAATGGAACCATCTCAGGCATCAACTATTATTCCATGGCATGCCCTGCAGTCTCCACCACTGGCCAAAGGCAAGAGAAGAAAAGGAGCCCCCTCGCCATCAGCCGGGCCCCTGTGGCCAATACTGAAATGACTGGTACAGCCACATGACAAAGCAGGAGAGACCACAAGATGAGCATGAATGCCTGGGCCCCGAGTCCCACCACTGAGGCAGCTCATAGCAACAAAGCGCCATCCTGACCGCCTGTCCAGGACCTCCACTTTTCTGCCACCTTCCTGAAAGTTTCCCTTTCGTGTCTTCTCCCAGAGTTACTCTCCTGGTTCACCTGTCTCTCTCTCTCTCCTTCGCTGACAGACTACTCCTTTTTCTCTCACTCTACATGCCTAAGTGCTTCGCAGGACTGTCCTGGCCTCATTCACCGTCATTTATTCCTCCTTCTGTATAAGCATACGAACCCTGCTCTGGGTTGAGTACTGGGCTGGGCATCGGCCATCCATTTCTCACTCCCTGCTGAAAGATTTCTATAACCCTCACAGCAATAACCACTGCTTCCCCTGTGACAACCCCAGGTGTGTCTTCAATCCTGGCCTTACCTGATGGTCAACCCTGTGTTCTTAACTCCAGCTGGGAGCTGTTCTTAACTCCTGACCCTGGCAGATGAAGCCTGGACACTATAAATGGCGCTGAACATCATCTCCTTAGGCCTGCTCCTTCTGGTTACCTGCCTCTGCATTTTGTGGCCACTGGAGCTGAAAATCAGGAGTCATCTCCGATGGACAGTTTGGCATCCCATTCAGTCACTGGCTGTGTCTGGCTAATTCTGCTGGCATGAAGTTCCTCTAACACATCTGCCTCTTCCTCTCTACTCTTTCTCATCACTACCACCCTCATCAAGCCTTTCAGAGTCTCCCAATTTCCCCTTTTGATCCAGGCTTTCTGATTCACCACCTCCAAAACACAAAGTTACTGGATTAATCGCTCCAAAAGAGCTTTTATCTTGTCATTCCTCTGCTCAGAAACCTTTTTGAGTTTTCCATCACCTCTCAAGTACTGTCCAAATCCTGTGACTTGCCACTCAAGGCATTCATAGGGTGCCTTTTCTTACTGTTCTGGCCACATCTTCCCAACATTGCTTATTCTGGCCCCTAGACTCTTTATGCTATCTCTTATTTCTACTTCTACCCATCCCTAAAGAACAGGATCAGATGTAGCCTCCCTCCAGTGAAGCCTTCCTTAAGCTCATCATACCTCTGCTACAATGATTCCTGTGGCCTCACTGCCCTGACTAGACCATAATCTTTTTTTTTTTTTTTAATTCATTTTTATTGTTAGACTTATTGGGGTGACATCTGTTAGCAAGGATTACATAGGTTTCAGGCATATAATTCTACAGTGCATTGTCAACTTGATGTATAATAAGTTCACCACCTAATGTGACTTCTCTTTCCATCACCTTATAACTAGACCATAATCTTTAACTTACAGAGGTCTTTTCTCCTTCCTCATTGTATTCCTAGTACCTAACACAGTGGGTGTTCGTAATGCTTGTCAGATGAACGAAGATACAGTTCCTGCTTCCTGGAGAAGGCAAGAGAAAAAATGAGATCAGGTATGGCCTATGAGTTCCTCAGAAGGAAGGTATGAAGGGTGGTCACAGTTGTACAGAAATGTCTGGCAAACTGAGAAACCATACCTCCATCTGAGTACTAAGGAAATAGTACTCCCAAGAGACTACTTATAGGTTTTTATCTAAATGCTTTTAACCAAAGGATTGCTTCTTTCTTTTGTCAAAAGACTAGATACCATAATTTGTCAAAGATTCCTCCAATGCTGACCCCCTCCTCCCGTGGGCAGTCGGACCCCATAAGTCCCTCATACGCCAACACTCCCAGCAGCTTCTGGGTCACTCTCTCAGTAAGAAGAGTCACTTCCATAGTCCAGTCAATTCTGACTTTATCTTAGGAATAAAGGAAGAAAGCCACTTGGGACATTCCCACTCATTTATTGGAATACATGATGGCATTTAGGGTGAGCCATTTTAACTTAATTCTTAACCCAAGACACCCGCTTCAGCTTCCGAGAGGCCTTTCTGTGATGCCATGTTAACATGGTTGTTTGTAGGAGGAACCAGGATTAGAATGTTTTCCCATAGCACCCTCCCCCTTTCCTAAATTTCTCCTACTCTGTGTCAGGATTGGATTTATTCCCCCAGACCTAAGGAAAGAACCAGCTTAAAGCATACCTGGCCTCCTTTTACAGATTTGCTGTTTCGTGCTTTCCCTGGGGGAAGGGAGGTAAATGAGTTAAAAAAAGAGGTTTTCTCTTCCAGTTTACTGCTGCTGGAGTAAACCAAAGAACTTGGCTAAACAGCAAGAGGCAATCTATCAAGCACTGAAATCAAGAGGTTTCCTAAAGAACCCCTGCAAAGAGATGGTGTATGTTTTTATCTGTTTTAGCCATGTGTAGGGTATATTTGGAAAACGAGTCAACAAAGAGAACCAAACTCCTCCAGGCCTCAGAGACAGAAAAGGAGCAGAGTTCAGTTCAAACCTGAGACAGGTTCCCTTTGGTTTGTGTTTATTCTCCTGGCAGGAGGTCTGCTTTCCATCTCTACAGAACCCACTTGTGCTTCTGATGATGAAGTGCATGCCTCACTGCCTTCCAGATCCTCACTGTCTACTGCAGCCCTGTTCAGGGTACCATTTGGCAAAAAATGGCTGGGGAAAACCCACCAGGGGACAACAAAGGCTCTGTGGGCTACCAAGGGAGTGGCAGCCAGGAGTAGATGCTGATGGAAAGGGTAGCCCAGGTTAGAGTTGACAGACAGGCTGTGGGTTTCTATCTGCAGTGACTAGAGGTTTGCTGAGAATACTCGGCCACTGAACATCATCCAAAGAACCAATTTATCTGGATCTGTTCCACATGGTGATCATCAGACTGGTGGCCAGCAAGAGCAAGAAGTTATAAGTCCAGCTAGAGTAAAAGGCCAAGGGCATATGGGCTTTGAGTCAGATGGACCCAAGTTTAAATGCTGGTTTAGTCATTCATTCTCACTAGCTGGTAATTTTGGATTCACCATCTAACCTTGTTGAGACTCAGTTTTCTCATATGTAAAATGAAGAAAAGGATGCCTATCTTATAAGGCTGTTGTGAGGACAAGATGAAATGATAGTATAAAGTGCTCAGGACAAGACCTATTACACAGAAAGAACTCAATTTGCTGGTATGGTAGCAAAAAACTATAATCCCAATCCTGAAGGAGTTTACAATCTAGTTAGATATACACTTTACATGAAACATTAGCAAACAAACAGGATATGATCAAGCACTA
Organism: Lyroderma lyra; assembly: GCA_004026885.1. Lineage (NCBI taxonomy): Eukaryota > Metazoa > Chordata > Mammalia > Chiroptera > Megadermatidae > Lyroderma > Lyroderma lyra. The sequence goes on along the minus strand of PVJL010009929.1, from coordinate 42,898 downwards.
GATTGTGGGATACAGCTTTATTTTCTTTTTATTGTTAAATTTATTGGGATAACACTGGTTAGTAAAAATTACATAGGTTCCAGGTGTACAATTCTACAATACAACATCTATGTGTTGTGTTATGTGTTCATCACCTAGAATCAGTGCTCTTTCCTTCACCATATATTTGAGACCCTGTCCCTTCTCCCTACCCATCTTCATCCATTATCCTCAGATAACCACTAATCACTAAACTATTGATTGTGTCCATGAGTTTCTGTTTCTTTGTTGCTTTCAGTTTTGTGTTCCACGAATGAATGAAATCCTATGGTTCTTGTTTTTTTTCTATCTGGCTTATTTCACGCTGCATGATGGTCTCAAATGTAGTAGTTTAGGGATTAACAAACTCTCTGATGGTTACAGTCATCAGGAAGTCAATTTGGAGAAAGTAGAGTAAGAGTAGGTCCTTGAGAGCAGAGTGTGAAGGGGAGAAGTAGAGAAGAGGACTTTTGCCTATTACCGACCACAGGGCAAATGCTGGGGCCAACTTTAAGGAGTGAAGCCCAAAGGGCCAAGTACAACCAACCTGATTTTGGAAAAAGATAATGTAGAGGGAGATAAGGCCTATAGGCCTTGTGCCAGATGCTGGGAGTACAGTGCTGAACAATGAGTCTAGTGGGTGAAGCAAGCCATGTAAGGAAAGAACTTTGGTAATGTAATATCTATCAAAATTTTAAATGCACATATTGTTTGATCAAGCAATTTTCACTTATAGAAATGAATGATGCTCATTGACCATTTTCATAGCAAAAGATTGGAAATAACTACGTATTATTAATAGGCTAAAACCCCAATAATCTTAATTAACGTTCATGGAATACTCCATTAAACAACAACAGAACATATTTGTTTCAAGTGCTCACAGAACATTTACCAAGATATATCATATTCTGGACCATAATACGAAGCTCAATAACTTGTAAAAGATTCCAATTATACAAAGTCTGTTCTCTAATTATAACAAAATTAAATTGGAAATCAATAACAGAAAGATAGATGGAAAATCTCCAAATAATTATAATTAAATAATACATTTCTAAACAACCCATGAGTCAAAGAAGAAATCTACAAAGGAAGTTAGAAAATATTTTGAATCAAATGAACAGAAAAAATATGACATATCAAAATTTGTGGGATACCGCTTAAGCAGTACTTAAAGGGAAATTTGTGAAATTAAACCTTCGTGTGAGAAAAGACGAAAGGTCTTAATCAGTGACCTAAGTTTCCACCTTAAGAAACTGGAAAAAATGGAACAAGTTAAACCTAAAGTATACAGAAAACAGGAAATAATAAAGATAAGCACAGAAATCAATGAAATAGAAAACACAAATAATAGGGAAGATCAATGCAACTAAAAGCTGGTTCTTTGAAAAATTCAATAAAATTGAAAAACCTTTAGTCAGACCAATCAGGATAAACAGGAGAGAAGACACAAATTAGCAGTATCAGCAGTGAGAGTGGGGATATCACTACACACCACACAGACAACTAAAAGTATATCATGAGTGATGGTATGCGAATAACTTAGATGAAATGGAAAATTTCCTTGAAAGGAAGAAACTATCAAAATTCACTCAAGAAGTGGATAACCTACATCCTACAGGGTTCCCTGGTGGTGCAGTGACTAGGCTTCGGTGCTCTCAATGCCACGGCCTGGGTTTGATTCCCAGCCAAGGAACTACCCCCCGCCCCTCCAAAGAAGGAGATAACCTAATAGCCCTATATCTATTAAAGCAATAGAATTAGTACTTAGAATCTTGCCCACAGAGGGCTTCATGGTAATTTCTAACAAACATTTAAGGAAGAAATAATACCAATTCGACACAAACTTGCAAAATAATAGAACATAAGGGAACATTCCCCAACTCATTTGGTTTTGATACCAAAACCAAAAGAAGACATTAAGGAAAAGAAAACTATAGACCAATATCCTTCATGAACATAGATACAAAATATATTAATTATTTTTAGAAAATCATATCAAACAATATTTTGAAGGACACTGCAAGTGAAGTTTATCCCAAAGTTGCAAGACTGGTTTAACATCAGAAAATCAATGTAACAGACTCAAAAAATGATCATTTCAACAGATGTAGAAACAGCATTTGGTGAATGTTGACATATGTTTATGACAAAAACTTTGAGGATCAAAAGGGAACTTTGTCAATCTGATAAACGGCATCTTCAAAAAACCTACACTTAACATCATACCGAATAGTGAAAGATTAAATGCTTTTCCCTTAAGCATGGGAATATAATCAAGAATAAGGTAAAGCTATCTCCTCTTATCACTTCTATTCAACATTGAACTAGAGGTACTAGCCCAGGCACGTCCAACTTGTGTCCCAGGATGGCTTTGAATGTAGCGCAGCACAAATTCTTAAAATATTATGAGAATTTTTTGCAACTTTTTTTTTTTTTTTTTTTTTTTAGCTCATCAGCTATCATTAGTGGTAGTGTATTTTATATGTGGCCCAAGATAATTCTTCTTCCAATGTGGCCCAGGGAAGCCAAAAGTTTAGACACCGCTGTACTAGCCAATGTAAAAAATCAAGAGGAAAAGGGTATACAGATTGGAAAAGAAAAGTAAAATTCTTTATTCACAGATAACAGCATTGTCTATGTAGAAAATCCTAAGCAATCTACAAAAAGCTACCAGAACTAAGTGAGTTTAGCAAAATTGTAGGTACATCACCATTATGTAAAAATAAAATGTATTTCTACAATATAACAGTGATTTACCCGGGACAAGGGAACTTTTTGGAGTAATGGAAATATTCTAACATGATTGAAATTTAAACAATGTCATTAGTACAAAAAATATGAAAAAAGGAAAACTTTGACAAAAGATATATAAAACTACATGTTAAAAACTATGAAACATTGCTTGAGAAAAATTATGATCTAAGTAAATGGAGAGATAAAGTATGTTGATGGATCAGAAGACTCAATATTGTTAAGAGGTAAATTCTTTCTAAATTGATCTACTGATGCAATGAAATTCTAATCAAAATCCTAGCAGGCTTTTTAATAGAAATTGACAAGCTTATTCTAAAATGTATATGGAAATACAATGGATCAAGAATAGTCAAAGCAACTTTGAAAAGGAAGAAAAAAGCTGAAAACCTTTCACTACATGATTTCTTATAGACTTATTTCTTATAAACTCGTTATAAAGCTATAATCATCAACATAATGTAATAGTGGCAAAAAAAACCCAGACATACAGACTAATGCAACACATAAGAGTATCCAGATCCATACATAAATGATCAACTGATTTTTAACAAAAGTCCTAATGCAATTCAAGAAGTTCTTGGGGTCGGGGGGTGGGGGAAGACACTCTTTTCAACAAATGGTGCTATAACAATTGGATAGCCATAAAGAAAAATGAACCTTGACCCCTGCCTCATACCATATACAAAAATTATTAACTCAAAATGGACCATACACCTAAATGTAAGAGCTAAAACTAAAAAATTTCTAAGATGTAAGCAAAGGAAAAATTCTTAGTGACCTTGGGTTTGGCAAAGATTTCTTAAACAGGACTCAAAAATATGAAATATAAAAGAAAAAACTGGACTTTAAAAATGAAAACCTCTGTTTTTCTCATAGTGCTACAAAAAAAAAAAAAACAAAAAACCAAAACAACAAACCATGGATTGAACAAAAATGTTGAAAGTATAGCTGATAAATTATGTCTAGAAAATATATAAAGCACTCTTGTAAGTAATATAAAGTAATATAAAGACAAACAACTCAATAAAAACATAGGCAAAAGATTTGAACAGACACTTCACCAAAAAAGATATACCAATGGCAAATAAGCACATGGAAAGATGTTTAAGTCATCAGGGAAATGCAAATTAAGACCACAATGAGCTACTATGATATACCCAATAAAATGGCCAAAATTAGAAAGAATGGTCATAGTAAAGGCTGGGGACGATGTGGAACAACTGGAATTCCCACGAACTGCTGCTAGGAAAGTAAAATAATACAATTAGGTGGTTTCTTAAAAAATAAACATTCACCCTCATACCACCCTGCCATTTCCCTCCTAGGTTTTTAACCAAGAAAAATAAAACCATGTCCACAGAAAGACTTGTACTCACAAATGCTCACAGCAGCTTTAATTGCCCCAAACTGAAAACAATCAAAATGTCCATCAACAAGTAAATGAATAAACAACTTGTGGTATATCCATACAATGGAACAATACTTAGCAATAAAGAAGAAACATGATACATGCAACAACATGGATGACTCTTAGAAACATTATGCTTACAAAAGACACCAGATATAAATGAATACATATGTTGTGATTCCATTTAAATGAAATTCTAGAAAGACAAATTTAATCTGTAGTGACAGAGAGCAAGTCAATGATGGCACAGGGCAAGAGGGAACATTTTGGGGTAATAGAAATGTTCTATAACCTGATAGTGGTAATGTTTGACATGACTATACATTTGTCAAAACTCACAGAACTGTACCCTTAAAGTTAGTGAAATTTATTGTATGTAAATTCTATCTCAATTAGAAAAAGATGAGGCAGCTCTACCTGATACATATGGAATAAACTCCAAAGTTTATAGCAAGTGAAAAGAAATACTAGGTCCAGAACTAGGTATACAGTGTGCTATCATTTGTAGGGGAAAAAGAAAACACACACACACACACACACACACACACACACACACACACGTACGTATATGTCTCATACAGGCAGAGAAGATACCCCCCAAAATATAATAGTGGTAGCCTCTAGGAAAAAGAATTCAGTGTCTGGAGTCTGAAATAGACAGGGGACTTTATTTTCTATTATGCATTCTTAGACTTTCTGCCATGTACATTTGCTTAAAGATTACTGATGCAGGGAGGTACAGGATGCTGTGGAAGTTCACAGGAGGGATATCCATCTCACACTGGTGGGGATTGTCAGTTATACTTTTTAAAAAATGCTATAGCTAAGCTAAGACCTGAAGGACAATAAGAAGTCAGCCAATGGAAGTGAGGAAGAAGAGGAAGAGCATTCTAGAAAGAAGGCATAGTATGTGCAAAGATCCTAAGGAAAGAAACAAAAAGTAACATTAGGTAACTGCAGAGTAGTTCTGTAGAGCTGGAACATTAAAGAATAAAGATGAGACTGGGAAAATAGGTGAAGGACAGGTTTTCATCTTGCAAGCTAGAGGTCAGCAAATTTTTCTATAAAGGGCGGGAGAGTAAATATTTTAGACTTTGTGAGCCAAGAGGCAAAAGCAAGGCTACATTGTAGGTACTTACATAAGAAGAGAAAAAATTAATTTCCACAATTTTTATGATGAAATTCAAAGTATAATAATTGAGCACAATATTCTATAACATAGGTCTACTGATGAGAATAATGGAATTCTTTTTTTGGGTGGAAGAACATTTCACTTAATTGGGATGCAAAGTTAGTGTTCCCTATCATCGAAATTGATTGCAAATGTTCACCTGTTAATTCTGATCTGAGATTTTTATGTATTTCATCTCTGAAAATGTCTTTTCACACAGGTAAGTACTGCCATATATTGATACCAATCCATGAGCATATGATTTTAAATGAGCATATTCATCACTTGGAAGGTGTTTATAGAATTCTACTAGATTCTTCTCTTGATATTTTTGCCTTTTAGCCTGTCATTACATTGGCGATTAATCACTTCCAATTGAAGGTTAGGTGGAAGCTCCTCAACTGCACAGTTAAGTGAATTTCAAAATATGGAAATTTCCTTTGCACTTGCATCAATGTTGGAAAAACCACAGATGGAACTCTAGTTTGATCTCAGAACACTTCACTTCATATTTCTGTGGGAGTGGAGACCCTGCTTCTTATTGTAGCTTCTGATAGCATGGGAAGTATATAAAGCAGCTTGACATTACTTGTGATTCAAACAATATTAGTTGTAATTGAGATTATTTTACCACACCACCATATAAATTTCACAAATAAGCATTGTTTTGTCTTGCAATTTTAGGTTTAATTCATTGATAAATATATCAAATTTACAGCAAAAGCTAAATTCCAAGGCTATTTAGGTTGGATAATAGTGGTGAGGGCATTTTTTTTCTCATTCAGAAAAATCTCAGCTCTGAGTTCAAAAAAATCACAATAAAACTTTACTGCTTATTAAGACATCAAAATGTTGTATGGTAGGAGAAATTAATTTATTCAGCTCTTATTTCTGATAAAAATTCACATAACTGTCAATGGTTAAGTTTCTAAGAGTATATATATATTCTATCTATCATCTATCTATAATACATATATGAAATTCACTGTTGATACTACTGGTTGAATAACAGATGATAGGTTAAACTATTTCCCTCAAAGTATCTACCAATGAATAATAGAATGAGTAACTATAGGTTTTAAACATCTTTTACATTTTTACCAGTTGTGTAAATTTGCCCAATTAAGCTTTTTTCTGCTCCACACGCATTTTTGTCATCATTACTTATAACATATCTTAGCAGATTTCACTTCAGGTTGTACTGAATTAGTGCTTTTCAACTATTCTCACCTGTAGTTCTCTATACAGACTATTCTTAGAGGTTAATTCTTCAGTCACTTCAAACTTGGCATTGGTTACTCTAATAAACAATAATAACCGGCCAATATCATTAACATCTGCCATCTCATCAAGAGCCAAGGAAAACCTCTTGAAATCATTTGGCTTGTCTTTTAATTTACTGTTTATGTTGCTCCCAATGTCATTAGCTCTTTGAACAACTATCTTGTCAAAAGGCTAACAGTCTTAAGTGAGTTTATTTTCTCTGGACATATTCTTTTGTTGCTACAATCAAATGCGATTTAATTAACTCACCATCTGTAAACAGCTCTCCTTGTTTTGCTAGCAAATGAGCCACTTGGAAACTTACTTGGTTGCAATCTGATTTTCACTTTTTTATTTTTGTGAAGAAATTCTGCTGTGATGAAATATTCCATTTTAAATTCTCTAATTTTTCTAACCATTGCTTTCCTGTGAGTTGGGAATATAGTGATGAGTATTTAGTTTGGTAATGTGAACATATATTGTGCATGGCTATAGTGTCATTGGGTAATAAACAATTCTTTGTCATTTAATTTGATAACAAAAGAATCCACAGGCCACTGTGGCCTCAAAAGTATGCCATTTAAAGTCCACCTTTCTCTTCTTTTCTTGTTTGACATGGTAAGTGTTCACTGGTAATAAAAAATAAAATAAATGCTGCAGTACAGTGATGTACATGTTACTTGAAACCTTGTCAAGTTATAAATGTATCCCTGTAATTTGCAGTGCAGCAATGCAAAGTGACGACAATGTCATATAAGGTCTTTATTGCAGCTGTTCAACTCTGCTACTGTAGCACAAAAATATCCATAGACCATATGTAAACAAATGGGCATGGCTATACATTTGTAGAAAATTTTATTTCTGGGTGCCAAGATTTGAATTTCATAAAATTTTCACATGTCAAAATATTGTTCTCTGATTTTTTAAAAAAATGTACAGGCAAAAAAGTTAAATAAAAGGCATCCAGATTGGAGAGGAAGAAGTAAAAGCATATTTATTTATAGATGATGTAATATTGTAAATGGAAAATTCTAAGGAATCCACTTAAAAAACTACTATAACTTATAAATAAACAAGTCCAGGAAGTTTACAGGATAGATATAAATATATATTTGTGAGAATATATATGAGATATATAGATATATATTTGTAAGAATATATATTATACATCAATTATATTTATAATAGCATCAAAAAGAATAAAATGTGTAGGAATAAATTTAACAAATGAAGTGAAGGATTTAAACTCTAAAAGTCACAAACTATTTCTTTGAAAGAAATTAAAGAAGATCTAAATAAATGAAAACATCTTATGCTCTTACATCAGAAACCTTAATATTGTTAAGATGGCAATATTTCCCAAATATATAAAGAATGCTTATAAATCAATAATGAAAAGATAAACTCAATTTTAAAATGGACAGGGACAACTCAACAACAACAATAACAACAAAAACAACTTGATTAAAGCATGGGCAAAGGACATGAAGAGATATTTTGCCAAAGAAGATACACAATTGGCCAGTAAGCACATGCAAATATGTTCAACATCATTAGTCATTAAGGAAATGCAAATCAAAACCACGAGACACCACTTCCCACCTACTAGTATGGCTAGAATACAAAAGACAGGTAATAACATGTGTTGGTGAAAACGTGGAGAAATTGGAACCCTCATAATGCTGCTGGGAATGTAGAATGGTGCAGCTGCTTTGGAAAACAGTCTGGCAGTTCCTCAAAAGGTTAAACACGGTGATGCTATATGACCTCGTCCTCTCACCCTTAGGTAGATATGTACTCAGAAGAAATGAAAACATAAGTCCCTACAAAAACTTATATACCCAAAATATTTACAGATGCATTATTGATGATAGCTAAGAAGAAAAAACAACCAAAATATTCAACTGATGAATGGATAAATAAAATGTGGTGTATATATAAACATATAGACATATAACAGAATATCATTTGGCAATAAAAAGGAACAAAGTACTGATATATGTTACAACATAAATGAACTTTGAAAACAGTGTGCTACGTGAAAGAAGCCAGTCACAAAAGATCACGCATTGCATAATTCTTTTTACATGGAATGTCCAGAATAGGCAAATCTGCAAAGACGGAAAGTAGATTAGTGGTTGCCTAGGGGTGGGGTGGTGGTGGTGGTGGTGATAGGAGGCTAAATAGTATAGGGGTTTCTCTTTGGAGTGATGAGAATGCTCTAAAATTGATCATAGTGATGGTTGCACAACTGCATACCTATATTAAAAACCAAGGAATCATACACTTTAAATGGATAAATTGTATGGTATGTGAACTATATCTCAGCGAAACTGTCCCACCCCAACCCCCCAGACCCCACCCAGTGGAAAAATGTAGCTTTCTAGGACATACCAAAACAGGCAGCAGGCTCCTTTCCTGGGGCAAATACTCTCCACAGTGAGAACTGAACTAGGATCCACACAATCTCATTGCACCTGGCATCTGGTCACATCCAACCTCAGGGCTCCCATGTATCAGCCCTTCTAGCAAGGAGAAAGAAGTTCAGCTCTGGACTTCCTAAGAGACCTAACTTGAACAGATCCCTCTTGTCCCTCAAACAGAGGCCCACTACACAAATTATTGTTACCAGCACTTTAATTATCACTAACATGATTTCAGTTCACCACCTCAGCCCCTATCCCAGCCCATATCCTGACTACTAGCCCAGCCAGTATCCTGACCAATAGCAGCTCCCATTTACTGGGTACCTGCTGTGTTGTCTGTAGACCTCATTGCCAACCTGCATACCAAGGAGTCTGGATTTTATCCTGAAGGCTATGGGAAGCTATGGGATGGTTTTAAGCAGTGTGCCCATAAGGTCATATCTGCGTACTAAGATTTACTCTTAACTGTAGCATGGAGGATAGATGTAAGGCTGGAGTAGGCCAGTTAGCAGGCTGTTACAGTAATTCCAAGTGAGATAAGGAAGTGTGTGTGTGTGGGTGTGTGTGGGGGGGTGGTGACAGTGAGGATCAAGAGAACTGGTAGAGTTGAGAGATGCTTAGGAGGTAGAATGTATAGAACCTGATTTCAGAGTGGACATGGGGGGATAAGAAAGGCTAGAGCTCAGATTCCCTCAGCAGAGGTAAGTTCAGCAGCCAAGGACAGCTGTCTACCATTAACTCTTAAGGTCTTTGAATCTTGATAACTCTGAGGCCTTCAAAACCAGATCATTCAAGTTTCTATCGATGGGATTCCCAAAGATTCATAGTGTAGGTATTTCAGTGAGGAATGAGGCTGACAGGATTAATTTGACCACAGAAATGGTCTCCTGTCTCCCCATTCCTTTTAAAAGAAAAAGATGTACATCAAATGGTCTCCAGGAGGCCCAGTCTTTCTTCTATCAACTTTCTATCATTTCCACGTCTTTATTAGTTCTTAACAATCCATCCATCAATTATCCCATCAGACATCTGATGGTCCAGGTGCCAGGTATGATACACTATATTAGGTTTAAGGATTCAGAGATGCTCCCCCTCCCTCTAGTACATCCTTCTCTTCGGAAAAGACCCAGAGCTGATTTTCACTGAAGCACAAATGAGTGATGTCTTAGTGTGATGTTCCTTTCAGGGAAATTTGAGTTACAATTTTTTCTTATTTCAAAGGTAGTTCACCGATAATTACAAATAAGACACAAAAGTCACTAGAACTTCCACCACCTAAAGATAATCATTATAAACATGTTGGTTTTCCTCTTGCCACACTTCTAAACCATTTCTTTTTTCTCTGCTTCTATTTTATTTTAACCAGGGAATGGACATTTTCCTTAGGAAGAACATCTTAGGCTAAGGAATGACCTCAGTGTGGCTGCTATTTGGTGTAGAGCTTTCTCAAGCCCTCAAAAGCCACATCTCTAAGGTTTCCATATACATGATTGTTCCTAGAGGAGGCCTGGCTGGGTGTCTGGCCATGGCTAGGCATTAATATTTACTAGCATCCTCCACATAAGCCTGCCCACCTCAGCTTTGGACTATTAAAAAAAAAAGAAAAGAAAAGAAAAAAGAGAGCCGTAACAGGCAACCTCAAAGCCAGGGTAGGGTGCTGGTTGATGGGGAGGTCTCCCAAAGGTCATCTGGAATTGCCACATTCTTTGCATGGCTCCTGCCTCTATCTAAATACCAAATTGCTGCTAGGATCGGCACATCTGTGACAAAGAGACAAGTGAAAATGTGTTAAGAGAGTAATGTCCCAGATTCTTGCTAGGGGAAACTGATTCAAAGGATTATTTCAAAGGATCATTAGTAGAAAAAGAATTTCAGACTCCCCAGGGTAGAACTGCCTTTGAGCCAGGCTGTTTCAACACTTCTAACATGTCCCCCAGAAGGTCAGCTGGAGTGAACCACACACAGAGACCGAACTCCCAATGCCAGGGACACAGATGGTCAATGCTGGCCCCATTCAGGACTGGCTGAACCTTCATGACCCACCCCAGGAGAGAGCTGGAGAGTTGGCCCATTCCTTAGAATTGGGATGCGGCACTAGAGGTTCCAATACCTCCCTCACACCCAGGAGTAGAACATGACTTCCGTAGAACCTTTAGCTTCTTTCTAAGTAGAAAACTCCCAATGCTGAGAGAGAAAGCTAATGTGTCTTCTCTCACCGGACCTAAGAGCACCTTACCATGCCCATCCCTTTAGGAAGGTGCTAGTTCCCAAGCTGGGCCATGGTCTGTTCTTTCCCGGGAACTGGGGAGACTATCCCCAGGCTGACCATTCCTCCTTCAGATGTCTGCAATCACAGCTGCCTCCTTTCCCAAGGCAAATACTCTCCACAGCCAGAATTGAACCAGATTCCACACAAGCTCATTACATTTGATGTTCAGTCACATTCAATCTTAGGGCCCCCACATACCAACCCTTCCAATGGTGAACAAGAAGTTCAGCTCTGGACTTCATGGGAGTCTTAACTTGAATGGATCCTGCTTGTCCCCAAAGCAGAGGTCCACTTCACAAACCATTGTTACCATCAATCATTACTGCCACCAGTCCAGCCCCTATCCCACTCACCAGCTTAGCCGTACCCCAACTACTAGCCCAGTCAATATTCTGGCCTTTGCTGCCAACAGCAATTCCCATTTATTGGACACCTGCTATGTCATCTCTAGTCCTCACTGTGAATCTGCAAGTTCATTGAAGAGGAAACCATGGATCCAAAATGTTAAGTCACAGCACAGAGAAGCGGTGGAGCTAGGCTTTCAATCTGGTCTGGATGATGCCAGGCCTGTGCTATGCCCACTGCTCCCTGAAGCCTCCCTATGGTGTGCTGAGCTCTGAATACATATTGAGGACAAAATCGCTGACTGTGTGACCTTGGAAAAGTCATTTACCTTCATTGTGCTTCAGTTCCATCCCTACCCCGACAGTTTTGTTTGAGGCAGTGTTTGTGCGTGTCTGTGGGTGGGGAAGGAGTTTGTGTGTGTGCATCTGTGGCTATTGTACTGGGATGAGGTGAGGTAGGCATGAGGCCTTTGCTCCTACTCTCCAAGCTGAGGGGCAGCCAAGAACTAGGGCTGTCATGGGGACCTAGTCGGTCATGGTCAGGCCGGAGGGTGCCTGCTTAACTTACCCCTGCTGCCCCTCTAGGGTGCCACATTCTGCGGTCAGGAAGAAGGGCTTTGGGAGTGTCATTGGAATGTTCTATCTGCTAAGAGCCTTTTGGAGGGCTGATGGAACGATAAGGCGACAATAGCAGCCTGGGCTCTGTGGCTCTCTTCTTTCCCTCTAATGCGGTTCCTTCTGCCCTACAGCTATGGAAAGCTCCCAAGTTGCCCACAGATGCTTCCTCGGCCCTTCTGCCCGCTTTCATGCTACACACTCAGTTTTCTCAACTCCTAATTGTGTTTCTGAGACCTCAGTCCCCAGGCCCTTGACCACACCAGGCAGAAGATCCACTGGTTACAACAATTCAACCTCAGTCCAGCTCCCCTTTGCTGCCTACTCTCCTGCTGGCTTACCCCAGCAGCTCTGCCTGGCCTGGCAGGAAGGCCAAAGCTCACGGCCCCAGAGTCTCCATCCTGGAAGATCCAGAGAGTACAGTGGCCAAGACGGAGGACCTGTGGATGGGGAGAGGCATTCGCCAGCTGAGTTGCCAGGGAGACAGCACGACATAAGGGCATATATACAATTTATAGTCGAATAGACGAGGCTGAGAATTCTGGCTCTGGCTCTTCCTAGCCATGTGGCCTTGGGCAAGAAATTTAACCTTCCTGAGACACATTTTCCTCATGTGTAAAACAAAGATAACAATATCTATCTTGTAGGGTGGCAAGCATTAACCAAGGTAATACGTTTAAAGCACCTAGCTCATGCCTGACACATAGTTGGCACCCGATAAATGTTGTTTTCCTTTCCCTCCTCTGAACCCCCAGCCTCTGCCAACACTAATGGACACATTGGGCAGATTACCTCTCAATTATTTGAGGGACCAGGGTTCAGCCTACATACCTTTTGTCCTTTAAACTGTGTAAAGAGAAAAATGAGACAAGGTGGGAAGAAGGTGGATGGGCAGCAGAAGGGTACAGAGGGGCACCTCTACGTGAGACAGGAGAGTTTGTATGGCTCAGGACCCCAAGTGCCTCAAAATATTTGCATAACAAAGAAAGAAGAAATGAACAAACAAACAAATAGCCCATGGACACAATCAATAGTTCAATGTTTATTTGGGGACGAGTGGGTTAGGGAGGGGAGAAAGGGGAGGGGGTGGAAGTAGGGAGAGGGGGAAGCTAAATATAAGGTAATGAGAAGAGAAGTCACACTGGGTGGTGAACTTATTATACAACAAGGTGACAATGCACTGTAGAATCGTATGCCTGAAACCTACGTAATCCTTGCTAACAGATGTCACCCCAATAAGTTTAACAATAAAAATAAATTAAAAAACTATTTGCATAAAGAACTTGTTAAGAGCCGCTGGCCCATGAGGTATGGGAGGAAGGGTCAGAGAGGCTCCAGACTCAGAACCTGGTTTTAAGCAGGTCCTTCCCACTGGCTTGCCTGGGCTGGAACAGGGAACCTGATATTTACATACTGCTACAGATGTATCCCAACAGCCTGCCTGCCCCACCACTGAGCAGGAGGGATAATCAGGGGGAATAATTGCACCAAGGTTGAGCTCTCTTTGGAGGGCCAGATGACCTCCTGACTTTGTGCTCCAAACAGAGGGGTCAGGGGGTGTGTGTGTGTGCGCGTGCACGTGTGCCTGCAGCTCCAGCCCCTAGCAGAGGAGGCTACAGGCCTGGGTTGAGAGGATGCAACATCTGGCTAGCTGTGAACCTAAGTCAGATGTGCACCGGCCATATGTAGGGCAAGTTCCCCTGGGTGGAGGCGGCACAAGAGGGAGTCATAACCTCTTTGTGCAGCCTAATCCTGAATATATTACTCTGAAATATGTGCAAGGCCCTGAGCGTTGTTAGCGGGCCTCTGACACACTTTCTGCGGTAGAGGCGAGCCCAGGAGAAAGTCTGGGCTAGTACTTCACCCTGGGCCCTTGCAGCGCGTGTGCTCATGAGGAGTGTGGGATGAGCTGGGAGACGTGTCTCCCACCCTGCAGAGACAGCTACTGAAAGTTCAAAGCACTGGACGTGGCCAAAGAGAGAATCTGTGACTGAGGTTAAAGTGTAATGGACCTGGCGGGGGGGGGTGG
>PVJL010009929.1:0-28495 GCA_004026885.1 Lyroderma lyra | reverse complement strand
TAAGCCTCAAAGATGCAAAGCCAGAATATCAGGGCTGGGCTGCCTTACTACCTGGAGGCATTGGATCTGGGCCCAAACAGCTTTTTCTGGAATTCTGACAGGTAGGGTGGTCATAGCAGGCTTCTGGATGGTGGGGTAGAGTGGGGGGTCTCAAAAGTTAAGGATTTGTCTAGATGATGAGAAGAGGACAGCACAGGAGGGCGTCAGGACCCTGAGAAGCTGAGGTAGGAGGGCAAAAACAGAGAGGAAGAGCAGAAGAGAAAAATCCTGTGATAACCAAAAGGACCTCTGTGCCCATGTGGCCTAAGCCCTTTATCTGACAATAGAGAGAAAGAGAAGAAAAAGGTGTATTTAGCACAAGGGAGCTGCTAAAGGGAACCCCATTCCCACCCCAGGCAGTTTCTCTGCCCTGGAAACCCCAAGAGAACTAGAAAAAAATGGGCCAGGGTTGAGGGCAGATGGACTGCTCACTAGGAGGGAAGGAGAGGTGGTGGTTGGAATGAAGAACAGGACCCAGCGAGGGGTGGGAGACACGCACAAGACAGCAAGGGGCTGGGCTGTCGGTTCTCTCCCTCGACCTCCTACATGTTAGAAGCAGGCACAACTGCTTCTCATTAGCAAAAGTGACCGCGGAGGAGGAATCCAGCCCAGGCCAGGTCACGGTCACAGCCCTAAAGGAGCCAGCTTGAGCCAAGCCAGAGAGGAGCAGACTGGGGCCCCAGGATACCTGTGGTTGCTGTCCAGCCCTGGGGTGCCCAGGCCACCTATGTCAGCAGCTATAGTGGGCAGTGATGAAAGGGAAGAATTGCAAAGCCTGGAGGAACAGAAAGGGAGGGAAGATAAGTCCGTACCCTCTTTTTGGCCTGTTTCTCCCCCTCCTAATTCATTCATCAACATCTTGGCCAAATCTGACTCCACCAATCTCCTGCTGAGAAAGTGGCAATGGCTTCCCAATGCCCAAATCAAGACAAACTTCTGAGCCCAAATTGAGAGATTCTCTGTGATTCAGCTCCCCCAGATCCATCTCTCTGCAAAGCCAAGTCCCTCTGTATCTTTGCTCACACAGTTTTCTTAACATAAAAATGCCTTTTCGTCTCTACCAGCTCATTATTATTCCCCTTTTTTCATTCCACTCATCTGTAAAATTGGGAGAGTAATAATGCCTACCTTGTAGGGGTTTTGTGAGGATAAAATTAGGAAGTGCTGGGAACAGAGCCTGGCACAGAGTAATGTTAGCTGTTAGTATGGTAATTATTGTTCTATTCATTCTCCTTCCAGTTTGAGCCCAAGTTCTACCTTGTGTAGAGAATATTATCTCCCTGATCTGCCCATCCAGTATTGTCATTACTCTACTTCTTGCATTTACCAGCTCAACCCACTTCAAAGAATATGTTCCAGGTGCCCTATGTGATGCCTGGCACCAGGCTAGGCAGCAGGGAGCAAATGAGGAATGGGGCAGTTACCATCCTTTCCTCAAAGAGCTTACAGTCTGGAGGGAATCAAACAAGCAAAAGGCCATTACAACAGGGTGTCAGTGCTGGACTCAGAATTCCTCTGTACAGAGTGCCATGGGAGCAAAGCTAAGACCAGCACTGACGATCCAGGAAGGCTTCTTGGAGGAGGTGGTAAACAAGTGCACATCTAAAAGCTAAATAGGAGTTAGCAGGGTGGAGGGAGGGAGAGGGGTGGCAAATAGCAGGAATAGCATAGGGGGAAGGGGAAGGCGATAGATTTGGAGACTGCAGTGAGCTCAGTAGGGTTAAGAATGAACTGTGAGGAGGGATGGTGAAAGCTGAAGCTAGAAAGGTTTGGCAGGAGCGAGATCTGGAAAGGCTGCGTAAGCAGGACTGATGCTGGGGCCGAGTCCTGTGGGCAATGGGGAATCATGGGAGGAGCTGTGCAGCTCACTTTGGCCCTTAACATATGTGAGTGGAACTATTTTTTAACTGTTTCCCATCTGTCAGACTTGTCTCTCAGGAGATGTATAACCTGGTGCCTTTTCACATGCCTTTTTTTTTTTAATGAGAGAATATAAATAAGTAATTATCTCTTAGATGCTCTTTGAAGCCAGATCATGGACTGCAATGGGTTGTGCACAGAGGAGGAGCTCAGTGCATGTCTGGGGCCAGGTGCTGTAAGAGGAGCACTCTGCACTCAATAGATGGGGGAAACCTGGATCAATACCCAGCCACAGGCAGCCTGGGGACAAGCCACTCAAACTCCCTAACGCTCTGTATCTTCCTCTGTAAACTTAGAACCGTGCCACCATCTACCTGCTTACCACACATGACAGTGCAAGTGACAACCCTGCAAAGGTACCCAGAGGAGGAAGCAGATACTGAGACAGAGGAAGGCTGGACCCCATTGCGGAGCTGGCTCTGGGGGCTGAGGAAGGGAGCTCAAACCAAAAACAAGAAAGAAATGTGTGCCTCTCAGCAACACCCCCAACCCGTCTACAGTACCTTCTCTGCCCAGTTCTCTCTCTCCAGTTTGTGGGAATCATTGTGAACCCTGGAAGTCACCTAGCTGCCCTTCCCCCAACACACGTTGCAGTAATTGGGAACCTAAAGATGTCAGGTTAGGAGGCTCCAGGCTGTTCCTGTGCTGACCAGTTTGCACCTCCTCCAGGAAGCCTTCCCTGACCCACAACTCACAATGCTCTCTCCCTTCTCTGACATTTTTTGGACTTCCAGGCAGCACCATTCATGAAGTATATGACTGCAACTTTCCTCTAAGGTCCCCAGACTTCAGAGGGCCCCTTCCATCCTCAAGACTCTAAGCTCCTTGAGGGCAGGACCGGGCTGTTGCGTCTCCAGCATCCCCCATGGTTCCCAGCATAGACTTCCCACAGGTTTGGGTGCCAATTCCTGCTCCTTCCTCTTTGAAGCTGAGGAAAGAGATCTGAGGGTCTGGATCAGCCAGAGTTGGGTCCCAGGGATGGAGAGGGGGGAAAAGAGTGGCCTCTCCTGACTTACATCCATTCCGCTTTCAGCAGGCAAGGGCCATAAGGAGCAGCGGTCATGTAGTTGTCAGATGAAAAGGCTAAAGCAGCCGGGCAGCAAGTGCTGAAATCCCAATAGGTGAATGTGGAGGTTCCAGGAAGCCAGGCGATGAGGCAGGCGGGGAGGCCAACAGCTGCCCAGTAAGGCAGTGAAATGTATGCAGGCTCCGGTGCCTGACAATGGTCTAAAGGCAAGGGCCCACTCCAGAAAGCTGGGTGTGCCCAGAGAAGCACAGCTGAAAAATGGGCTACCATCTGGAGAAGATGACGGGATCTGGACGACATGGCCTTCTCCCTGAGGCAATCAGGGCATGCATGCCTCATAAGCACTTTGAAATGAGCATCTGGCTAGTTCCAGATGTGGAACCAGATGTAAGAAAATGACATCCTGGCACTGGCTAGTAGGCAATTTCAGGGTCCATCTTCTACCCTCCTAGCTAGCAGGGCCATCTCAAGGTCTTTCTGTTCATGCCCCCGCCAGCACACCTCCCTTGGTCTCATATCCCCAGCTACAGGATTCTTATGGTTGGCCAAGTGGCCCCTCAAGTCTGGCTTTGGTCCACCCCAGATTCAATGTATTCTCTTATTCCGTGGAGATGGGAATTAGCTGGTCACCATCCGCCAGTCAAAAATCTAGTGTATGTGCACGTGCAAGTTTGTACGTGTGTGCAGTCACATAAAGAATCCTAAGAACATGAGGCCAAGTCAGATCATTGGCCCTGAAAGGGACATTGGAGAGGATGCAGCTCCACCCACCTGCTATCCTAGTAAGGAAGCCAAGAAGAAGAGGAGTGGTCCGCCAGGGGCATGTAGGAAGCAAGAAGCGGATTTAATAGACTTAGATCTCAGGCATTGGCTTCCAGTGTCCTTCCACACTGCCATCTTTCCCCTACCCCCTCCCACCCCCTAAAACACACCCAGCTCCAATCCCTGTCTTTATTTGTGGGGTGAAGAAAGACTGTTTCCTGGTTTGAGGTGCTGACTATCAAGATCCACAGGTGTTTGTGTGCAGATGTCAGAGGGAGGAGGAGCAATTGCAAGATGGCACTGTCCTCGTCCAGGTTGGATTAAGCAGGGTTAAAAGGAGTTTGAAAGAAGCCAAGAGGGGTTTTGGGGAGTAGGTAGATGATAGAGGAGAGGCCCCAAACACTGGTTTCTGAGGGATGGAGCCCAGGGAAATGCGGGCTGATGGGGAGCATTCCCTTGGTCACCTAAGGGAGAGCCCCCTATTTCCTATGGGCACCTGAGCCATCATCACTTCATTCCTCAGAGGCCAGCCCTCCTGGATTCTACCTCTGGGTGGGTTCTGGGACTCCAGAATCAGTGATGGTTCTAGACTATAAGGTGCTTCCTGGGAATTTCCTGGGACAAGGATCTCAAATGTAAGCTTTCCAAAGATCGGTTCACTTCACCTTCCAAAGCAGTGCAAGGCCTGACTCCAAATTTGCACAGCCTCAGTCTTTCGGTCTGTGAAATAGGCAGAGACCACCCAGAGGGGGACAGGAAACAGCACCTTCAAGCAGAAAGTGTGGCAACCTCGCTCCCGAACGACTCCCACAGGAGCTACAGTTGGAGACTTGGGGTGCACTCTGGTTTTCTTAGGAGGGGGTTGCTGTATGGGGCCAAGGGCCAGAAAGCAGAAAATGAGTGCTGGGCTTTTTCAAGAATCAATAATTTTCCGAATCTGAAACCTCTCTTTTCCAAGCTTCGCAGAGCACACATTGTACAGTTTATTCGTTAAGGATTAATTACTAGCCAAGTTTCAAGTCTTTGGAGTTGTCTGGGAGTTACATGAGCTGAAAAAGAAAACATATCTATGTTGTTTTTTTCTAAAAGGAAAAAAAAGTTATTTTTCATGGGTGTTTGCAATGCTCACAAACAGCTAAGGGGTTTTTACTCTATCTTTCCAAAAATCATTGCTCCAGGTCATGACCAAATATGGAAAAAATGACAAAAAGAACAAAAAACAAAAAACAAAAACCAACCCAAACCAAACCATGAACTTTTCAGAATGTTACAAATAGTTAAACTAGAAGCACGTAGCAGAAATGGCTAGTGGCCTTGCCTAGCAGTTTCCGGCATTTCCTGCCCCCCACCCCTCCACTCATATCTGCAAGGTACCTGCATCTATTGAGAGACTTTCCTTTCTAGGCATGCAAGAACCAAGGAGCCAGGCACAGAACTGAGTGCCGGGGGAGGCCTCAGCACTGGATTAACATCCTCATGACACAAGTGAGGAAACTGAGGCCCATTGCAAGGCATGAGTTACTTGCCCCAGACCCTGGCCAACTATGGCAGAACCAGGTCCCCAGGCTGGCTTTTACACAGCTGTCCCTCCATCCCCAGAAATGCTGCAGGGCAGAACTGGGCCCTTTGGAAGCCAGGACAAGAATACTTCTGTGTCCAGACAACAGAATGGGAGTTACCACAGGGGAAGGGGAATAGGTGGAAGGAAATATGGGTAAAGGGTGTCAAATACAAGGTAACGAAAGGAGACTAGACTTTGGGTGGTGAGCATGCAATAGAATATGTAAATTGAATTATAATGTTGTACACCTGAAATTTATGTTATTAACCAATGTTGCCTCAATAAAAAATCATGCAAACAAATACCTAATGAGTGGGAAAACATTCACAATAAAACATTAAGTGAATAAAACAGGGGGAAAAAAGGAAGCCATCTGCAACTGTGCTTAGGCCATGCACATCACTGAGAACAAGGTGGGCATTGCAGGAGAGAGGGCGTGGGCTTGGAGACAGAGACAGCTCTCCCTTGTCTTGGAAGGGGAGGGTGGCAGCTCTCATGGATGAACACACTCAGGGTGCTCACCACTACCCCAGGGAGCTCTGGGCGCCCTGTGCCCCTACTCCTGGACAAGCTAGCATGAGGAAAAAGTGAGTAGGGGTTGGTGATGCCACATGCTTCCCCCTGGGTCTCAGCTCTGATTCCCCCCAAACTATGACAAATCAGGAATCTCCTCCACAACGTCTCTATAACCAAGGTCAAGGCCAAGACTCTTGGGATGTCATTCCGCAGATCAATTTCCCCCAAGGAAGGAAGACAGAGGGGACAGGGGCTCTCCTCTCCTCTCCTCAAAGCCGAGGCACAAAGGGGTCTGCCCTAGGTGTCATCCAGAATAGTAATACAATTTTGAGGTTAAAACCCTGGCACCAGACACCTGGGGTTTGAATCCTGATGCTATCAATTAGTAGCTGTCTGACCTGAAACTTACCTAACTTCTCTGTGACTCAGTTTCCTCACCCATAAGTGGAAATAATACCAGCACCTACATTCTCTGGTTCACAAGTGCTATGGAAGCTGTAGCTATTATTACTGTTATTTTCTGCTCAATATTGGCAACTTATGGAAGAAAGAATAAACAAGTCAATACCTAAGAACCTGAATTTACTTCCTAAGTTGGACAGAACCTGCATTCCCAGCCTCCTGCCAAGAACCCTGAAAAAGTTGCCCGGCTCGTCTGGGCCTGGGTTTCTCCATTAGTAAAACAGGGCTAATAGAGCCCTTTGCTGTTCTGTCGAGTTCTTTGAGAGGCTCGGATGAAAGGCACCAGCAGCGGGGCGAGATGCTGCTATTACAGCTAATGACAGAACCAACAAGCTCGTAAGCTACTGCCCAGCTCTGACTCAGGCTGTTTACGGTTCTAGGCCTTGCTAGTTGAGGGAGGCTGAGTGGGTCTGTGGTTGGCTGGTCAGGGGTGAAGGGGGAGACTGGGCTGGTGCCCTCAGCTGCCCTACTATGTTAGTGCATCTCCTTGACCTGGTGTCCTTCAGGGCTTCCTCTCCCTGGGCTTCCTCTCCTCTTTCCCTGTCTACCTGAGAATCCCAGCACCCATTGCCTCCATACTTGCCCCCTCTCCTCTCCTCCCCTCCTGCCAGGATTCCAGCTCCAGCCCTGCACATGACACATCACTTCAGAGGACAATCAAGCCTGTTTAGAAACATGTGGAAGTGACAGTCTTAGGCTGCTGCAGCCAGAAGGATAAAACATTACCCAAGGCTAGGCCCTCCCTCTCCTACCAGCCCCAGGACGGTGACCCAGAAGGGGATGATCCGCACAGGGCTGGACTCCCTCTGTGACCTCCACATCTGGTCAGACATTGCAGGCCCTTCCTTCACCCCGGGAAGCTTCTCATGGGAGGCAGGGAAGGGAGGCTTTCGTAAATAAGCACCCTCTCAGAAGGCCCCACTGGGCCACTCCCACTATGTATCACCACCAGTTCAGTGTCTAGATTGGGGCTGGCCCCATGGTCCCCTATGGGAAGTGGAGGTGGCAGGGGGGCTGGTGAAGTCAAAGAGCAATTGATATCAGGCTGTCCCAGGCCCCTAAAAGAAGCAGTCTCTCCTTGATTTCTCAGTCTAGCTGCAGGAAACCTGTGCAGTAGCTTCTGTCCTAATCCTAGCACTGGCCTGGGGACATGAAAACTCATCCAACCTGGATTCCAGGATGACTTGGGGCGAGGCAGCCCTAAGCAAATGCCCCTTGGCCTCCCAAAGTATCTCTTCTTCACCAAAGCTCTGGCTTTCTTGACCAACCCAAAGAACAACAGGTCACTGGATGTCAGATAGCCAGATAACAGGAGGCACTGGCAGCAAGGTTCACCTGCATGCCTCTTTCAATCTCTCTGTCTCTCTGGCCCCCAAAATGGTCCTTGGCCTTCTGGTATCCCTTCCCGTCTTCACCATCCCCTAGGCTCCTGGTACTGCCAGGTCCAGCCCCTCAATAGTCCTTTCGTCCATCAGTGTTGCTAAGCCCCTCAGGCAGATCATGTGGCAGACACCGAGTGCCAGAACTGGGATAGCCAAAGCAAGCCTAGAGGGAGTGACGCCGTGCTGGAGGCAAGCTATAGAGGATGGAGAGGGAGGGAAAACTGAACCTCCAATGGGAGCAGGGCTGGCCAGAAACCAGTGGGCTTGAAACAGTCAGGACAGAATGGAATACACAAGGAGAAGGATGGGGAGAACATTCCAGTGGGGGTAACGACATCAGCAAGAAATAAGGAAGGAAGTCACTTGGCACCTCCAAGAAAATTAGCTCCTATGGAACACACAGGCTGGGGGAAAATGGAGAGTGACCTCAGATTGTGCCCTGGGAATCCTGAGCACTGAAGGAGGCACATGGACTCAGGGTGGGGTGTGGGTGTAGCCAGGGAAGTCAGCTTAGACTACCTTCACAGGAACTCCCTGGAGTTAAAAGATAGAGGCCTCTTCTTTAGAAATCCAAGCAGCCTTATAGAGGTGGGCCCCTTGCCCTTCCCAAACCCTGGAAGGCAGGGAGGAACTGAAAGGAAACACTCTCATCACTGTTTAACAGAGAGGGAAACTGAGGCTCATTAGTGCTTAGTCATCTGCCCAAAGTCTTAGAGGAAGTCAGCAACCAAGCCAGTGGAATATTCTAGACGTCAGGCGTGGAGGGATCCTCAAGAGGTCACCTATTCTATTGTTGGCCACAGGCAGGCCAGACCCCAACAAATGAGGCTTCTGACTATGCCTAACCATGTCAGAAAACCTTGTTTGTTTGTTTGTTTACCACCAGTGCCAAATAGTTGTTGGATTCAAACCTAGCCTGAATCTTTTCTGCTGGGGTTTGAACATACAACTTGTCTGGTTCACAGGCAAGATAGTGTCAGATAAAAGCCTCTCTAGACTTGAAGGTTATTTTTGGGCTCCCACTGAGCTCTTGTCCAGGTTCAATCTCAATAGTTTTTTGCTCTATCGGCCCAAACCTGCCATGATTGACAAGGCATATGCATAAGGTGCTCCGTGCCTATCAAATGAATGGGTAGATGATGAATAAATGAACAAACAAGCAAACCAATGATTTTCACCTCTGTGAAACAGATCCCCAGCACCCCAAAATTTGCTTAACAACCTGACATGATACATGTAGTCTGGAGATATCCTTAGGCTATATACTTACTTTAAAAACATCTTCTCTCCTTATCTACCTTAGTACTTTTCCACCTGCAGAGCCTGTGCTGGGGTGGGGCAACAATGTTTTCTCATTGCCTCCTAACCCCATAACACACACACACACACATACACATATATACATGTACACAAATAAAGCACAGGTGCCAGCCTCTGGGGGAAAATCCTGTTTTAACCAGGTTGACATCTCTGCTGGTCTCTAGCTAAAGAGTTACTTCTGCAGATAGCTAGCTAAGACCTGTCTTTCTGAAAATGCTCCTTATCTTCACCCCTAAGATCCTAATATACAGAAAGAACTGAGCCCTATACAGATAGGTATCATTTATGTTGACCATGTGCCAGACAGTGTGCCAAACACTGTATATGTGTTTCCTTGTTTGGTTCTCACAACCACCCTACAGGTTACAGGAGAGGACACGGAGACTCAGAATAATAAAGGCAGGGGAATAATAGAGGCAGGCTTGCACCCTGGTGTGCCTGACACCAGAGTCCACCCTTTTATCTCACTTGTCCTGCCTCTCCCCAGGCCTGGTGGTGAAGAGAAACTTGAATGTCCCAGAGCTCCCTGCCCAGCCCCCCACCCCCACCCCAGTATGCAGAACCACATCTAGTAAGAACATTTGATCGCAACAGTGGGTGTTGTTCACATCCAGCAACTTGTCTTTGTTCAAACTGGTTCCTTTTCTGGTTGTTTCCTTTTCTCCTAATCTCAGATTGAAGACCTATTATTTCCAAGCCAGGAAAAAAGAACAAGGAAAAAAAAAGGAGCCCTGTTCCAGGAACTGCAACATCTCTCTCTGTGCTGCCCAATTTCTCACTTCTCTGACTCTTGGACAAGCCCAGCCGCGCCTGGCCCCCAAATTTGGCAGGGCCATTGGTCATAAAGCCGCTTTAGGGTCTTCTTTTCCCCCATACATCTCCAGGCCAAGACTGGGGTGAGAGAACAAGGAAGGAGGTGAAGAAAAACCGATCAAGGAAAGCACTGGGAAATGATAATAAATTCTAGTTCGCAACCTGGCCCTCCAATGTGTACCCCCTATGCTCTTGGGAGTACCAGGCATCCCCTTCCAGGGCTAGAGAAGTAGGTCCAGAGAGAATGTGTGGTTAGTCGTACACAGAAACACAGGTGCACACACACACGCGCGCGCGCACACACACACACACACACACACACACACTCGTGTGCCCACTCCAGAATTGCAGACTGTCATAAACACACATCTCAGCCTGGTCTTATTCACAGAGGCACTCAAAGCCTCAAGGGACACAAACCCCACTGAGTCCAAGACACATAATCATGAGCACATGCACTCACAGTCACATTTTTCCAAACACTGCCATAAACATGTCCTTTCTCTTAGGCACAAACAGTGTCACATGCATGCTCACGGAGTGCAGACCAGGTCTTTGGACACAGACATCTGCGGACAGGCACAAACAACAAAGGGAACTGGGGCTAGACCCTTGAACCAGAGGGGTCCCCAAAGTTCATGGGGCATCTAAGTCTCCGGCCCCACTCCAGTCAGTCTCAGGAGTTAATGAACTGGCTGGGTCTCTTCCAGTTCAGAGAGAGCCCCCACCCCAAAGCCCAGCCCGTCTACCCTGAGCCAATAGAGGCCAAGCTTGTGCCCGGAGGATGGTTTGTATGTGAATGTCAGGAGATGCCACTGTGTCTTCCTGGGAGGGAGTGGAGCTTCTGGCCTCAGGCCAGGAGGAGCCTCTACCCTGTGGTTGGCATCCACTCTCCCAGCTGAAGGGGAGACAAAGGTGCCTTGACGCAAGGGCACCACCATGGTTGGTGGCAAGAGACACGTCAGCGCTGCCCCAGGGCAGGAACCCTGCCACCACCCTGTTAACCCCACATAGTCAGGCTGGCCCTCTAGCCTCCCCATCTGGCAAAGGAAGGTCCCCATTGCCCTGGGCACAAGCTGGCACATGCTCCCCTCTAAGACTTCCAAGAGCATGTATGAGTAATCCAGAGACGAGGAGGTGGGAGAGACTGGGGAAGCTAGACAGGTACGTATGTGCCACGTTGGGTCAGGGGAGGGCACCCCAGAGGGACACCCCACTCTCTCAATATGACTTCACCCAAACCAAAGCCTTAGGTTTCCCCAGCAGGCCAACAGCTCTTCAGAGGAGAAAGCAGCCCATTCTAGCACAGCTGCCAAGACAGCTGGAGGCACCGCGTTCCTCAGCCCTAGCTCCAGGCCTAGGAGCAGTGACACGGACCTCATGGACAGTGCTGGTGGTGGCAGCTCCAGGTGCCACCAGCTCCAGGTGCCACCAGGAGGCTACAGTTTTCACGCTACCCGATACCAGTCCTGTTAATGGTCTAGTATGGAAGCAGGGAGCAAACATTTCACCCAACCGGACCCTGGACAGAACCCATCACCAGGTCCTCCCAAAGGCCTCCCCAGCCATAGCAAAGCCAGGGGCATCCTTTCTGCCCAGACACATGTCCTTCCTACTCAGGGGAGCCATGCACCTCAGACACAGTGCAAAAGGAAAAGCTCCCAAGAGTGCTCATCAGTACAACTCTTGGGCAGAACGTGACTCCAAGGTAAACCCAGCAGAGGTACGACTGTGGGACTCGAGGTCTCTGCAGAGGAAGAGGTGTGCTCGCCACAGGGAAGAAAGGATTGTGGGCATGGCCCTTCCTACTAGCCTGTCATAGCACCCAAGTCAACCTATTCATTTCCTTCCTAGGACTTACCACAACATGTACTTGTGTTGTTTTCATATTTGCTTACTTATTATTTGTTTTCTCTATTAGGATGTAAGTTCCATGAGCTTAGGGACCATGTCTGTCTTATTTACTGTGGTATCCCAATGTCAGCCTGGTGCTTGGCACCTAGGAGGGATTCAGTAACAGGTTTTGAATGAATGAATGATTGGTCTCTGCCCAGAGTGGTTTCTGCTCCATTGCCCAGAAACAGAGGAGTGAAGTCCATAGAGACTCAGAGAATCCAGATCAGAAATGGCCGGAAGTTCTCCAAGGAAGGCCCACCTGCTCCCATCCACCCATCAGCTCATACCACATTCTACAGATCTATCCTGAGCACCCCTTATGTGACACTGGAAGTTGAGGACACCTGCATGAAGTTAAAAAACAAAACCAAACCCAAAAAGCCAAAACAAAAACAGAAAACAACAACCCCAAAATACCTGGGTTGACAGCACTTTGGGAAGGCAGGTGTATCAGGAAGCAAAGGACAAGAGCATTAGAGAGGTGAGAACAGAGGACCCAGGCCAGTCCTAGGGAGCTGGAAGGTTTCCGAGGGGAGGAACATCTAAAATGAGCTCTAAGGAATGGTATAAATTAGCCAGCAAAGGTAGGGGAAAGAGAAAGGAAAGGGTTTCATAAAAAGGGACCAGTATATGGAAGGGTGTAGAAGGAAGAGAGTGTGTGGCTTCAAAAAGGAGAGAAAGGAAGTTGAGCCTGGCCTGTAATAGTGAAGATACGCAGAGAGGGGCTGGAAAGGCAGGCAGGAGGCCCTGGGGGGCCTGGAAAACAGTGGTGAAACCCTCTGAAGGGCTGTCAGCAGGAAAGGAAAAGAATCTACGCTTGTGACTTAGAAAATTCCCGAAGTATTCAGACAAGGAAGCTCAGAACATACCTGCTCAGGCAGAGGGCCAAGTGGCCTGTCCTCTCTCCCTAACAGATGGGTATGAGTGTATGAGAGCTGCTCAAAAAGAAATTTGGGAGGAGATGGGATCATGTAGGGTGCCCAGACTTCCTCAGTGGCTCCAGTCAATAGATACTTTCTTGCTTCCTTGCCCCTTGCTTTGAGAGGTTACCCCACCCTCACAGGGGGTGGCAGAGACCCAAGATGCCAGTCCTGTGGGAACTGTGTGTGAGGGGCCTCCCTTTGCACAGCTTATAGGGATAGGGCGAATGGGAGTGCCTAGTGAGGACGAGGAGGCATGGCATACTGCTGGGCCAAGGATTCTGGGAGTGACAGCGGCTATTTACAGCCAACTTCCTCTCTAGATCCCAAGTAGCTTCAGGGACCATCTCACATCCTGCTCAGCCCCTTGGCACAAAGGAGGAGAAATGCTTCTCCTGGGCAGAGAGATAGAAAACCCGTTCATCCCCTCTCCTCAGGAGAGTCTCCCTACTGAAGAACAAGTCCCTTTCCCCTCCTTCTACATCTTGTGGCCCACAAAGGCCATAAGTGGCAAAATGTGCCCTCCTACCAGATAAGGAAAGCTGATGAAAATGCCACTGCTGTGTATGAGGTGGCCCTGGAAGAAGACACTGACCAAGTGCAAAGAGAAGCAGACACTTGGAAGGAGAAACTGCTAATTAAGGCCCTTCAGAAGCAAGGCCTCGTCGGAGCCTGGAGAAGGCCTGAGCTCCAGCCAGAGATCAGCCACCAACCTGTTGTGTTGCTTTGGAAATCTTTTCAACCCTGGGCGTCGATTTTTTAACTTATAAAAGGAGAACAGAACCACATGGTCACTCAGGTCCTTCTAGCAGTTTGACCCAAGAGGGAGGAGGCCATGTTGACCCCCAAAGCCTGTGAGGGAAACAGCTTCTGCTTTCCTAGTAGACACGGCGGCCTCCCGTTAGGCCTCCCCACTCTCTGACTTGGATGAAATACCCATGCTGGACCCAGAATTACCATGTTTACCAGACTGTTTGAGAAAGGGTTAGCAGGAGGGGCCTCTGTCCAGAGAGCAGCCCAGGAGCGGATACGCAGCCTGCCCCGCCACCTGGTGGACAGAGGAGGGAGTGCTCCAGACGAAGCGCAGACAGGTAGTGCCCTGCCACCTGGTGGAAGAAAAGCTGGGTGCTCACGCCATCAGCCCCAGCAGCTAAGCCACAGAACTTGGCAACCCGCTGTCCAGAGACTAGAGTATGGAGGATGTAGCTTTCTAGGACAACACTATGTTACTTAAGGACTCACAGTCATTTGGGGGAAACTAGAGTTCATTTACATGAAAGATTAGACGATACAATTGTATGTGCTCAATTGTTCAATTTAGTTCATTCACCCATCCAACCTTCCATTCATCTATCCAACCAGTCAAATAGTTAGAAGCTCTTACTGTATGTAAGGTTTTGTGGACATTAGGAAGGGTAGTAAGTTACAAGACTTGATCCTGACCCTCAGAGAGCTTAAGCTCTATTGGGCTTATCTGAGGAAGGCTTCCCCACCCCCAACCCCCATTTCCTCCTTACCAAAGACTTTCACAGTATGTCATTTCCCTTAATCTCTGCAAACCCCAGAGAGGTATATATTGTTATTCCCACCTTGCACAGAAAGACAGTCAAGCTCTAAAAAGTTAAATAATTTGTCCAAAGTCTCACAGTTGGTAAGTGGCAGAGCCTAAATAAAAACCCAGGGCTTTTTATCTGTTAAACAAACATTCCTCCAGTGTCTGATACAGATGCTCCTCAACTTACAATGGGGTTATGTCCTGATAAACCCATAATTTGAAAATATCATGTCAAAAATGCATGTATTAATAATAACCTACCAAACATCATAGCTCAGCCTAGCCTACCTTAAATGTGCTCAGAACACTTAGATCACCCTACAGTTGGGTAAAATCATCTAACACAAAGACTCTTTTTTATAATAAAGTGTTGAATGTCTCATTAATTTATTATGTGTATCGCTTTTGCATCATCATGAAGTCAAAATTGTAAGTCGATCCATCATAAGTCAGGAACTGTCTGTATATGCCAGGCACTGTGGCAACAAAAATGAATGAGAAATGACTCTTCCCCAAGGGGTACTCACAGTTTGGTAGGTGACAAAGACATCAATAAGTACACACAGGATATTGGGCAGGGCTAAGGCAGAATTTTATACAAAATTTTTTTCTGAGCAAGAACAGATACAATTTTAATAATGATAATGGTAGTTAACACTTATTGAGTGCTCATTATATACAAAGCACTGTGCTCAGTGCTTTACATGAAGTAACTCATTTAAGTCCCTATGAGGTAGGTGTAGGGGGTATAAACCTCATTTTGCAAATGAGGAAAATGAAAGAGAGAGAGACAGAGATTAAATAATTAAGTGGCAGGACTGAGATGCAAACCCAGGCAATCTGGCTCTAGAGCCTACAGCCTTGACCCAGTACACTATACAGCCCCCAAGGTAATGACAAATGGTTAGCACATGCTGCTGGACTAATCTGGGATAGAAGGAGGGGAGATGACTGGAGCAGAGGCTCAGAGGCCGTGCCATGGTCTTCTGACCCAGGGAGTAGACTCTGGTTCTGAGGCAGTGTTGGGAGAGAACCATTCTAATTTAACCCCCCATGATTAGGACCAACTTGCTTGACTTGCTTCAATAACCCATTACGGCTCTGACACAGAGTTTCCCACAGCTTTTATGAAGCAAGTGCTAGATTTGGGAGAAGAAAGTAAGGAATAAGAGCTATCTTCAAATATCTGTAGGGATATTATCTGGAAGAAAGACTAAATTTATTCTGCATGACTCAAAAGGACAGACATAATACTAACAGACTCTGCCTCAATAGAAGAAACATTCCTGCTAATTAGAGTTGAACCCACTGGCAGCTAACTATCAGGCAATCAGTGCATTCAAGCAAGACAGGATTACTAGTTGGCAGAGAAGCTAGCAGGGCAGTTTCTGCACAGGGAGCTTAGCGTCCCTTCCAAAGCTGGGATGCCACACCAGCTGATTTCTCTCTCCCTACATTTTTTTAAAAAACCGTTTATTGAATCAATCCTATGCTAGGTACTGGAGATTTGAGAGGTGATTAAAACAACACTCTTGCCCTCAAAGATTTTAGAGTTTCGTGGGGCAGTGAGACTCTAGACCCACCCCCAAAATGATGACCTTTAGCTTATAGTACATTTTCCTCTCAAGGATAGGGGAAATATCATGTGCTCTTTCTATCCTTCCTGGACAAATTTTCTACCTCCAGTTGGCATATGAACTGAAGTAATATTGAAAACTGGGTGTGCTATCATGATCTAAGAATAATAATATAAATAATAGCAATAAAAACAACATAAAACAATAGCAAATAAAACATGCTTTTACCCTTGCCAGGCACTGTACTCCTCACTTTACAAGTATGATTTCTACCTAATTTTGCTGGCAAAAGTTCAAAGGCAAACTTAATCTTTCTCAAGTCCATAAAGGATTCTACAAAAAAAAGTGTCACTATTCTGTACATTCTCTAAGTCATGCCATAGGATTTGATATTCGTTGGTTTGATATTGCAAGAAGACTAGGCTAGCTGTAAAACAGAATTATCTGAGAACAAGATGGTCTAAAAAAACTGGAGTAAAATATCAACCAAGGCTGTGGTGTTTTCTTCTCTGGAAGACTTAAAAAACAACATGGATTTTCATTGGGTTCTAGTGATAAAAGGAAAGGAATAAAGGAAATGAATTGGTATGGGCACTAGGTTAGGTCTGGGCACATGGCCAGATCTTTAGTCCAGG
Source organism: Lyroderma lyra (assembly GCA_004026885.1). Classification (NCBI taxonomy): domain Eukaryota; kingdom Metazoa; phylum Chordata; class Mammalia; order Chiroptera; family Megadermatidae; genus Lyroderma; species Lyroderma lyra. The sequence goes on along the minus strand of PVJL010009929.1, from coordinate 12,110 downwards.
TGGATAAAACTCTATTTAAGAAAGTGGCCTTCATAAGGCCACTAGGACTAGAGCAATGGCCCCTCTACTAGAGGGACACTGGGAGTGAGGCACCAGAAAATGCAGGCAAGGCTTATTTGGACCCTACCCTGATTAAAACTGACAACAGGGTTCTAAATTCCATTCCTCACTCCAACCCTTCATGGCCACCCATGCTCCTCTCACTATAGCCCCTGTCCTTCTACCTTTCCCTAACTATTCCAGCCCTGTGCCCTTCTGCTGGGCTGATCTTCTCTAGGGTACTGCTGGGACCATCTTTTCCTCCTGTGCAGGAAAGACCAGAAAGCAAGGAAGAGTGGGGATTGCTATGTCAGGAAGTGGTGGAAAGGTAGGAGGGTGAGGGTGTACATCACTGGGAAATAACCCCAAGTGCTAAAACTCGGAGAGAAATGGCAGTGCTAACCAGGACATTTAGCCCAAGTAGAATGTGTAAAGCCCGGTGGGACTTCTCCATCTGCACTATCCACCAAATCTTTCCAAACATGTTGGCTTCAGCAATGAGGCCAGTTTCCATAACTGGTTTTATTTTTTCCTCTTGAGTTTTGAGAGTTAATGAATCTCCATCCTTCTTAGAAGTAGCACACAGCTGCAATACCAGAATCCTGGAGTCCATTTGATTTGTCTGATACCAGTTTCCCTAACATGGGAAGAAAAGAAGTTAATCGGCCTTGTCTCTGGGCTTTGGACACCCCAGACACCAAGCCTGTGGCATTTATAGACCCTTAAGCTTTCCTGAGAGCTCCCAGTGTTGGCATCAAATTTAGTTTAAACAGTACCTCCTCCGTGATCTCTCTGCCTGCCTCAGCTTTGATGTGTGTATCTATTTTTCACTAGATGGTAAGTCACTACTTCCCCAGCATCCAAATGGCGGGAGTTGGAGGAGAGAAAGAACAGGGTGGCATCTGTTCTGTAACATGTCCATCCTTAGGAGGCAGCTGACAAGGAGCCGACTGTGCCTGCCATTCTTTCCCTAAACTCCATGCTACAACCACAGGGAATGACAGGGAGGAGCTATGGCCCAGATCCAGAAGGAAATTAAATAGCCTCAAATTAGGTCAAACACACCTTTGGCACAAAGCCACCAAAGGAAAAACTGGAAGATAGCATGTTTCCCTTCCAGTTAGAACATCAATGTATAAAAATCAAGAGCTCTCATGTATATGAACAATATACAATTAGAAAATATAAGAAAAAAGCCTTCCATTAACAGTGCCAATACAAACAGAAAATGATAGGAATGAAGCTAGTAAGAAATGTACAGGATCTAGCAATAGAAAACCAGGCTCTCCCTCTACTAAAGGAAACAAATACACATGGATTGATAAGAAAAAGTAGTATTTTACAATGTAAATCTTCCCAAGTTAATCTCTAAATTTAACACCATTCCAATCAGACTCCCAAGAGTGTAATTGATTCTCAACTTCATCTTAAAGAAAAAAATGTATGAGAATAGCCAAGAAAAACATTGATAAAGAAAAAGAAAAGAAGGGAACTTGCACTGTCACTGTTAACATGTACTATAAAGTTACAAGAACTTAAAAGTATGGCTCAGGCACCAGAATAGATTGTTCAATAGAACATATTATGAAGGCAAGAAACAATTGCAAGTATCTACAAAGTTTTCATTTAGAATGCCAGTACTTGTATAAAAGCTAATATAATAAGTACACAGAGAATGTATTTATTTTATTATTTTAAAAATAATTTTTATTAAATTTATTGAGGTGACATTGGTTAGTAAAATTACACAGGGTTCATTATGTGTTCACGACCCAGAGTCAGTGCTCCTTCCATCACCATAAAATAATTTTTAATAATTTATTTATTTTATAATTTAATGTTAAAAGAAAAAGAATGAACTATCCAGTAATGATGCTGGGGTAATAAGTTAACTACATTTTAAAATATCATACTTTTAAAAATATAATACATAAAAGTAAATTATTTAAATGTTAAATAAAACACTAGATTTATGTGGGTGTTCATGTAACATAGGAGTAGAAGTCTTTCTAAATATAGATCAGAAGGCAGTCCAAAAATTAATTTGATATATTAAAAATGTAAACATCAAAGAATGTCACAAAATTAAAGGCAAATGATAAACTGAAAAAACTACATGCAACATTTATCGAACAAAATAAAAGTTAATACTCTTGATATAAAAATAACTTGTAAAACAAAAAGAAAAAGATAAACAGCTCAATAGAAAAAGTGGCAGAATAAGAGAAACACAAATGCTAATAAACACATTAAAATGTTCAGCCTAAATATAACCAAAGTAAATTCAAATGAAATAACACTTTGTGTATTGGATTTGTAAAGATGAAAAAGAACATTAATGAGAGTGTGCAGATGTGAGCACTCAGATATTGGCGGTTGAACATAAATTGGTATCATCTTTCTGAATTATAATTTAGCAATAGGCAATGAAACCCTTGAAATGTACATATCTTTGGTCCTTATAGTTCCATTTGGGAATTCATCCTAAGAAAGGAAGAATGTGCAAAAAACTTTATCTAAAAGCACAACTGGTGCTTTTGAAAACAAAACTACAAAAATTGAAAACAAACTACATTTCTAATAACAAATGATTGATAAACTAAATTAGAGTTATATTTATAAAATGAAACATCATGCAACGTTTTAAAATGATTGAATACTTTGTATGTCAACATAAATAAAATGATGTATAGAATACAGTTATTGCCACGAAAGGCATTTCTGATATACTTCTAAATGAGAAAGGGATAGCTATTATAAATGTCTAACCACTATGCTGTACACCTGAAATGAATATATTGAATGTGAACTGTAACTGAAATTAAAAATAAATTTAAAAAGGGGCAGGTTATGAGAAAAGGGGTATAGTATGATTCCATTTTTAAAACAAATTTTTATACATAGCAAAAAGTCTGCAGGAATTTACTCCAAAATGTTTATATTTTTGTGGCTGGTGGTAAGATTACAATTGTTCTTGTTTTCTTCTTTTTGATCATGTATATTTTCTAACTTATCTCTATTAAGCACTTCTTGTATAATTTTTATTATAATAAATTAAAAGAAAAATTAGGAGCCACTGGCAATTTCAAGATCTCTAGTCTCCCCTGGCCCTAACTGGTCTGGGGGATAAAGAGGCTCCTTAAGAGTTGCCCTACAGGGGGTTCCCTGGTGGGGCAGTGGCTAGGCTGCAGCACTCCCAACACCATGGCCTGGGTTCAATTCCTAGCCAGGGAACCACCAAAAAAAAAAAAAAAAAAATAAGACTTGCCCCACAGCTTAGAAATACATCCCCACAACCTGAACAGCTTAATTCCAATTCCTCCCTTGGGTTCCTGCTCCTCATCAAAATTGCCACAAAAGGCTTTAACATGACTCTAGCCCTCCCCCTTTTCCTCTTCCACACCCCCCGTCTCCAAAGGTGTACCCTGGTCATACAGGATGTCCTCAGCCTTGGAAGACAGCAGGGTACACCAAAACACATAAACCAAACAGGTCACTTTGAGCCAGGGAAAGGGGAGAAGGCCCTAGGCCAGCAAAGAGGGGATTTGGGTTGAGTTAGCAGCACAGGAATCTGAGCATCAGGCGTAACCACCTAAACCAAGAAATGGCAGGGGGTTGGGTCACAGAGATCAGGGCTCTCTGACAGGCTGGAGACAGAAGCAACATCATCACACAGTCAGCTAGGGTCATAATTATGCATTGTTTAATAGAATAATTTACCAATAGTTTTTTCTGCCAGTCAGAGCCTAAACATTTAAAAACCCAACCTCCTCCTCTTCCCAGCTATTACCATCCTTCACTTCTCTTCTCTACGTGGCATACAGGCCCCACCCTCAGGGCCAAACCATTGTCAGCACCAAGGCTGGGACAGCGGCTCTCCAAACGGGCCTTGACCTGGGGCTCCTGCCCTGAGAGGGCTTCTGCTGCCAGGCCACAGATCCAGGAAACTTCCTTCCTAAACCCAGAGGGGGACAGACCCACAGAAGGACATCCTTAGATGTGATAAGTGCTCCCTGGATGTGGAAAACCCATTTCCTGATCTGTCTGGGGGCCCTGGGCCTCCTATGCGGGCTGGCCGCCAACCTGCCTCTGGAAAAGAGGTTTCTTGAATGCTGATACACAAATGCCTCGTGGGTGTGTGTTACAAAAGCCTGTTTCCCATGTGCCCTAGATGGGCATGAATGTCCAGGCCGCTCTCAGAAATACAGTAATGGCCCTGTACCCTGCCCTTCTTAAATCTCTTAGAATCACTCAGCCAATTCTAACCCCAGGCATCAATGGAGTTGGAATAAAAATCAAGTCCAGTGTCAATGATGTTGTGCTTTCTGGTGGGAAAAAAAAAGGACCTGGTCTGAGTACCTTTCCCAGCACAGCGGAAACTCACAGTGAGGTCCCTCTGTCCCTATTCTGCTAGCCCCTGGGACCTGAGATGGGAACTTTCTGCTAGAGGAGTTGACCCAGGTGGGCCTAGTCATCCTCACAGGGTCCTACCATCATGGAAGAATTGCTCTCACTCCCCCTTCTCCCACCATTCCCAAACAGGCTGTCTAAAACCCCAGAAAGATATACAACACTCAGGCTTCTCTCTGGAGAGCTAGAGAGGTTGACTCAGAGCCAGGCACCAGGACTGGGAGGTGGCCTGCAGGAGGAACCCTGTGGACAGTCCTGCTCACCTCATTACACAGGGGAGGTGGCCCTCCAGAGCCTACAGGCCATGTGGGGAATATCAGGCAGCACCAAGGCAGGCTGGCCGGGACAGTCAGGGCTGGGCTGGGACTGTCTTGCCAACGCTGTAGGCTTCCTTTGCAGCTAGTAGAGAAGGTTCCCCATTCCACTCCCACCCCCATACAGGAGAGTAAAGCCTTGTTACCCAGGGATGAGCTGCTTCTCAACAATTTGTGCTTTTGATAATAGCTACTTGGAACTTCAACAGGGCAACAGATTTCAGAGTCAAAGAAAGAATAATTTTTAGAGCTGGAATTAAAATTGGTCTATTATTCAAACAAATCCTAAAAATATCTACCATGGATTAAGCATTTATTATGTGCTTAATTAAGCATTTTACATAAATTATTACATTTAATTCAAAGAATAACTCCATGAGGTAGTGATCCTTATATTTTCCTTATATTACAGATGTGGAAATGGAGACACAGAGAGGTTGAGAGACTTGTCCAAGGTCACCAGCTCATGAGAGGCAGGCTGGGTCTGTATGACTCTCAAGTTCATGTTCTTCACCATTCGAGGACACTGCTTCTAGGATCCTGACAAATCACCCTTTTATGAACAAATTATCTGTTCAGTGCTTGTGCTCAAAGAGTGAGTTTCTTTTGTTTCAGAAAAAATATTGCTCAGAGTGGCTTCTCTAGAGGCCTTACTCTTGAACCACTTAAGGATAGTAAGCTCAACACAAAACCTACAGCCTTGGGGACTTCATTGATGGGCATCCCAGTGATTGGATCCTATATAATGACTGATCCATCACATCCTTCTGCAGGTTCATTCCTCAAGTGCCAATGATGCTTGGTACCTGGGAAAACAGGATCCAACTCCTTTCCAGTGTTCTTCCTGGCAGCCCCTAGATCCTCTGGACAAGGGCTTTGGGATAGACTCAGGGTTGCAGAATGTCAGAGGCAGAAGAGACCTGGAGTCATTCATCTAATCCTATCAGTACACAGCTGAGGCTGAAGGAGTTGGCCACTAAAATAGTCAGTCTCCTGGCATCATCCTCTTATCTGTCCCATAAACTTAAGCCCTAGGGGTAGGGCCAGATGTTAGTGCTCATGTGAGTAATTCCCTTCCTTCCCTTCCGAGAAGCAGGAGTCCTAGGCTGAGAGAGAGGAAGAGAAACATACATGGTTAAGAGCACTACGTGGGAGTGAGAGAGACCACAGTTCAAATGGCCACTTTGCTTCTGCACAGCTGTGATCTCACCAAGTTCCTTAATCTCTTTGTGCTTCACTTTCCTCTTCCATAAAAAAGAGGTAATAATAGAGCCAACCTCAAAGGGGTTGAGAATTCATCAAAATAATGTATAGCCCAATGCCTTGCTCAATTACAAAAGAGTAATAAGGGAATTTGAATAAAGGATGGACTTTAGTTAATAATGACATGCCAATATTGGTTCATTCATTGCAACAAATGTCCACACTAATGGAAGATATTAATAATAGGGAAAACTGGGTTGGGATATAGGGGAACTCCCTGGACTGTTTTCACAATTTTTTGGTAAATCTAAACTCTCTAAAGTAAAGGTTTATTTAAAAAACTAAAAAGAATATAGTAGAAGTTGTCCTTGTTATATAAAGGGATGATTATCAGCCATGTCCCTGAGAGTCTGAAAATAGCCAGAAGGAATCAAGCAGCAAGTCAACTGGCATCAAAAGCCCCTCATGCTCAGTCAACTCAAGTTGGCTCTAACTCCCAACTGGAGATATCAATAGGCACAGATTTGACAGGTATCAAGGCATCAGGGAAAGACCACTGAATCTGAAGTCACACAGATTCTGAGGTCAAATTCTAACCTACCACTTGTAGCTCTGTGATCCTGGGCAGAGCCCCTCACCTCTCTGGAGCTCCTTTTCCTTCTTACCTAAGAACTATCTCTTCCTGTCTAGAGCATAGAGTTGTTGTGAGGCTGAAATGAGAGATGTGGCAGGCACCCGCTAAGATGGCCCTCAATAATCCCTGTCTCCTGGTATTCATGCCCTTATGTAATCTTCTCCCCTTGGGTGGAGACTTACTGACTTGCTTCTAACAAATAGACAATGATGAATGATAGGATATTATCATTTTATACCCTGAGATTAGGGTATAAAAAGACTGTGGCTTCCCTCTGAGATTGCTTATCCTGGGGAAAGTTAGCTGCCACATTGTAAGGGAGCCCTGTGGAGAGGCTCATGTGAGTGAGTTTGGAAGCAGATCTTCCAAAGCCTGCCAACAACACATGAATGAGCTGAAAAGCAGATCCTCCTGCTCCAGTTGGACCCTGAGATGACTCAGTCCTAGATGACAGCTGTACTGCAATCTCATGAGAGACCTAGAGCCAGAAGCACTCACCTAAGTCACACCTGGATTCTCAAAACACAGAACTATGAGCTAACAAATGTTTGTTGTTTTAAGCCACTAAATTTTGAGATAACTTTATGGTGCAGTATTATAATTAATTCAAGAGACAATCTGTAAAGATACTTTGTAGAAAACTAAGAAATTTGGTAAAACCAGAAACAAAACATAACAAAACCCTAAGGCCCGTCAGATTCCATGAAGGTCCCTCCACAATGTCATATTCCATGCCATTTCTGCTTATCACTTCTGTTCCTTTCTGTCACTCCCTGAACATTTGAAGGCAGGTGGGTCTGGTGATGACAGCCCATGAGATTCTGTCCTCACACTGGGAAGAACTCAGTTGTTCTGGGGGCCAGGAACATCGAGGTGAGGCAGCCCAGCTTTCTCCTGACTCAAGGTGGGGGCCCTGCTTCAGATAAAGCCAGATAGTTGTTCCAAAGAGAATCAGCCCCTGCTCTTTGGGGGGATTTCTCAGGATGTTCACTATATTGCCAAAAAGAAGGGGGAAAAAAGTCTATCTTCTTTCTACCTCCAAGGCTTTTCTGAAGACAGAAGAGAAATTCTTGAAATTAGAGTCCAACGCTTCGATCCATAGGAATGTGCCGGCAAATAAGCTCCACTCCCAGCACAAGTCTTGTATCAGTGTGTCTCTCCAGGACAGACACCCTACTCCCATGCCCACTATTCCCAGGCAGACATTCCTGAGGGGCGAGGAGCAGGAAGTTAATCCACCTTCCAAAAAGGGTCCCAGTCCTCCGGCTTCCATTCAGCGCCCCCAACTCCAATGAACTCTGTGGGGGAAAGAATGACTTCAAAAGGGTGGGGCCACTGTGGGGAGAGAACCGCCTTTTCAGACAAGGCGAACACCATCTAATGCCAAAATCGATTTCCACAGCCATTTGGCTCCAGCACAGAACTGCCCACCCCTCAGTTTCTTTCCCTGTCCCTTCTTCCTACCATGACAAGTCCTCCCCCAAAACTTCTGAGCTCCCTCCTACCTTTCTTCCCAAATGGCTGAAATCTATGTACCTCTTGACTTGCTCACCCCCTACAACGAGCCTGGCAGTTCAGAGAAGAGATTTCTGTAGATGCTACTCTGAGGGGGTAGGAGGGGGATGGAGACATTAAGCCTGCACTCCTGGGGAGCAGCCATGGCTGTGAAGAGTTGGCCACAGTGACAGCAGCTCCCCAGGAAAGGCTTCCTGTGGTGTGACTGATCCAGAAACGAGGGCCCAGAAGAGAGCCAGCAGGATTCAGGCTGGGCTCGCTGCACATGCGCTGGGGCCTGGCAGAGGGAACTGCTGTGGAGCACACAGCAACTGCTCACACCCACCACCAGCCTGAGGGCTGTTTGGACTGAGCCCTACCCCTGGCCATCCCTGCTCCTCTAACATCCCTTTCTGGGCCATCGTTCCCGCACTTGGAGTTCAACAGGCGGGAGAATGTAGCCCATCCACCCTACACGGCCATGGGAGAAGGGGCCAGTCTTCCCAGCAGCCACTTCCTTCCCTGCTCTGGATCTCCCTCGTGTGGCACTCTTACACAGCCTTGACCCACCACCCTGGGCCATGTCAGTCAGGCCTCTTGGCCTTCCCCCTTCTCTTAATTAGGGGTCCTAATCCAGAGAGAATCCAGGTGGCTATGGAGAGCCAGCTGGAGTTCTGGTTCTCTCCCAGGTCCCCTAAGAATAAGGGAACTGTCAAGGAACCAGTTCCAGAACTCCCAGAATTCCATCTAGAGCTGCATGGTTCAGGGTGCTTATGAGGAAGCCCAAACCCAGTTCAGTGTTGGTGGCTCTAGGCTGCCAGGAAGGGACCTTCCTGTCATGCTCTGTATGTGGCACCTAATCTGGTACTACCAGGCTGTGAGGCCCAAAGTCAGAGGTTGGATCCTGTTCACGTCTGTGCCCTGCATAGAGACTAGCCCAGAGCAAGCCCTCCGGTATATCTGCCCTGCCCGCTGGCCCCAGTGCTGACAAGTCCTAGCCTGCCAACATGGAGGGGACACTAATGTGAAGGAGAATAAAAATGGAGTGGGGGTCAGGGAACAAATGGAGGTACTGCTGGAGGAGGGGCTCATGTCTGTGCCAGCCACAGAGAATGCTTGGGGCAGTATGGCTCAGTGCTCAGAAGATGCCTTATGTGGCTCAGGGGGCATAAAAGAATTAATTCAGTGGGAGTAATCAGCAAGGCATGGCTTCCTACACTTCCTCACACTAGGGGTTCTTTCTACTCTTTATTTGCTATAGAGCCAAGACTAAACTCCTCTGACTGGAATTCAAAGCAACCCACAATCTGGCTGCCTCCCCGCCCTCCCACTGCTCCTCCACCCGCAGCAGCTCGGCATCAGCAGCCCTGGACAATCCTGGGTACCCAGCGGGCTGGCCTCATCGCTGGCCTCACATATTTCCATCCTCACCAATGCAGCTCCTTTCCTCCTCCCTCCCTCTTTACGACAGATCCCAGCCTTCAACCACTGGGTCCCCGCCCGCCCGTTCTCTGTGAAGCCTGTTCTAATCACTGCAGCCCACACCCATCTCTGCCTTTTCGGAACTCCTACAGCAGCACTCGCCTAGCTGTACCACGTGAGCGAGCCCGTTTATAGCATCTCACATTGCTCATTAGTTGCTTTTCTTCAAGTCCTCGTCAACTAGAACAGAAGAGCTGCCTGAGGACCAGCAGAGTGCCTGTCAGGGCTGCATTGCTAGGTCCAAATTCTTTCAGAGTCGGGACCCTGTTGGAATTGTTGTGTCTCTCCTGGCTCAGGATGAGCTCAGTAAATGCCAGGAATGATTTCTTTTCGGTTTTCAGGAACCATCCTCCTCCCATCCCCCTATAAGTTGCCTTGCTTTCACCTCGGACAGTGAGATGAGACAGGCTCTCAAGACCAGCCCTTTGTGTGGGACTCTAAGCTGGCTGACAAGAAGCTTTGCCCAGGAGTGACTTTTATGGTTTGCCTTAGCCAGACTGGCCTTAACAGGGGTGTACACCATCATCTCGGCAGTGCCTCTCGCCACCCCCACCCCGTGCTCCCCTTCATCAGCCTTTATCAGCCCCGCTCCCATCTCTACCAGGCACTGCCTTGCCGTCTGGAGGATTAAGTTGCCCTGACTGCTCTGTACCACAGTCTCCCTGTTTATGGCCCTGGCTTTCTGGCCCCTGCGAACTGAGGAGTGCTCCACATTTCTGCAGACAGGGAGGAGCCAGTTCATAGAAGATAGCCATGTGATTCTCACAGTTGTTGTGCTGGGGATAAACAGATGGGTCAGAGTGGCCTCCTCCTTTCTCCTCCCCCATTTCCACAGCCCAGAAGCCAAGCTATCCGAAGATTTGAAAGAGAAGGTGGCTATGAGTTTGGCCAGACAAGCCACTAAAACTGCCTTCCAGAGAGTTGAATCCCAAGGTGCCCAGTGTCCAGTGAGAAAGGCCTCTGCTTCTTGGGCGGCCTCAGGGCCTTAGCCTGGGAGTGGGCCCTGCGGGTAGCCCAGCCTAAAGAGTAGGCTGGCCCATCGTGGAGCTCCTCTACTTCAGGGCTTTTCCTGCCTTACTTCTCTCTCAGTCCCTCAGACACTTGGCCTTCATTACCTCTGTTTCTATACTGTCTGTCCTATTCCCGTCAGGCCTTAATCACATCAGAGAATGCAAAAGAACAACCTTTACTACACTGGTTTACTGTCCATGAGTTTACACACACCAATTTCATTATATCTCCACAACATTCATTTATGTCAGATTGATCAAGGATTGGTCTCACCAAGCCCTAGAAATAATGTAACATGCTCATGTTATTAACAAGCAGGGTGGTGACTGGAACCCAGAGTTTCAAACACTTAGGTGAGAGTTTGTTTGCTCTTTTTAAATTATACTTGGTCTAATTCCCTGCCCTCTCGTACTGAAAATTTTCTTACCAAAATGATGTGTTTTCCTGGCGTAAGGCAATCCTAAGAGAAACAAATACTAATTCTACTGCAAAAGTCTACCCCTTCTCCTCCGTGCAGGATCACAGAGACATCTACCTCACATACACAGAAATGTGTTGTGTTATGTGTTCATCACCCAGAGTTAGTCCTCTCTCTTTCCATCACCATATATTTGAGACTTTATCCTTTCTCTCCCACCCCTCCCTACTAAAGTTATTTTTAATTTCTTAAAAGAACATCATGTGGTATGCAACATCTTTAGCATTTAGTAGTATTTTGCTAAGATTCATGCATATTATTGCATATCACTATCATTCAAACTGCTATGTAATGTTCTATGATGTTTATAGACCTAGTTTATCCAATCTCTCATTGATGGGCATTTAAGGGTTTTTTTTAATAGTTTTTGTTGCTGTTGTTGTTGAAAATAATGCTGCTATGAACATTCTGGTCCATGTTTCTTATTGTATACGTACAAGAGTTTCTCTTGGATATACGTCTAGAGTAGAGTGGCTGCATGTTTTTAGTATGTGAATGTTAAACTTCAGCTGTTTTCCAAATTGTTCACCAATTTACACTTATAGCAGCAATCTTGAAGATCCTGTGGATCCATTTCATTTTGAGCACTGTGTATTATCAAACTTTGTAATTTTTGCCAATCAAATGGGCATTAAAATTTATCTCATTATAGTCTTAATTTGCACATCTCTGATCACTAATGATGTTGAACATCTCTTCTTATTTTTTAATGATCTTAAGTGTTTCCTGTGCTGTGAACTGCTTGTTATGTCATTGCTCTTCTGCTTTTTTTCAATTGGATTATTTGTCCTTTTCTTAATTTGTAGTTTTTTCTATGTATTCCTAACACAAATCTTTTGCTGGTTATGTGTGTTGCTAAGATCTTTTCTCAGTTTGTAAATTGTCTTTGTATTTTCTTAAAGGTGTCTTTTGGTACATAAAAATTCTTAATATTAATATTGTCAAATGTATATATTTTTCTTGTGTAGTCAATATTTTTGTGTCTTATTAAAAATCTTTCTAAGAGTTTTAAAATTGTAGGTTTTTTTACATTTTAATCTTTAAA
>PVJL010009928.1:0-53279 GCA_004026885.1 Lyroderma lyra | reverse complement strand
GGAGGAGCCATATGGCCAAGCTCGGTTGCGACGCAGCTTCACCGCAGTGCGCAAAGTCATATTCGCAAAGGCTCTGAGGCCAGGCCAGTGGCGTAAGGGGAACTGAGCGCTGTTGATAATACGGGCCACTTGCGTAAAGTCGGAAAGCCTTTCTGAGTGTGCGTTGGCGTGGCTGTCTCATCTTCCTCCTGTCTCTTTGTTCCCAGAGTCCGTACCCCATGCTGGAGTTAAACAAACCTCTTTCCCCTTTACCTCGTTTCCTCACCAGGAATGTTGGAAGTACACCCGCCCTTCTCCTACCCTATTCGATTCCTGTCCGTAGCCTGTCAGAGAATTGATTTTCTTAGCGCCTTCAAGGAACCGTGATTGCCCCTCGTAGGCCCGGTTTTCCTGGGACTGACCTGCAGGATTGAGGCCTGGCGCCCCCGGGGCGCAGCGCCTGGAATCACTGCTGCCCTCCAAGTGCTCGGCTTCGGCCGCCGTAGGGTGGAGGATCCCGGATAGTAAGTAGGGGTCAGGAGACAAGACAGTGCACCCAAATGCGAAAAGAAAGCTTCATTCAGCTTCCTATTTATCCACCCCCTGCAGAGTGAATGAGAAAAGGATGAAAGGAAAAGGTTTATTGTCTGTCTGAACACCATACAAAAAACAGCTTTCCCGAAGGAATGTCCGGCCACCGGTCACCGAGAAATACCCAGAATATATCAGACTAATTTGGAAGAAGTGTTTGTGGAGCGCAGACGTTGGAGGGTTTTAATTGCTACCGCCTGGATTTTTTTTTTTTTTTTTTGCGTTTATTTTTTTAAGCACATTGAAGACTGTCAGTTGTATTTCCATTTTATGTAAGGTCCACACTAACATAAGATTAGGCTTTTCAAAGCCGGTAGGTTGAACTATTTATACTTATCAAGTAATGTTTTAAAGGAGTACCGTAAAATGAAGTGTTACATCGTTTGAGACATCTTAGTTATCCAAAAATGGAGTCGTGTTTCCATATACTAAACAACCAACAGAAATTTTCCCATTTTCATTTTTAATACAGTTTTTGATACAATGTGTAATCAAAAGCAAGAAAGTGTGTGTATATTAACATGCATGACTTTTAAAGAAATTGTTCAAAAAAGGACAGGATTTTCAAAGACCCAAACTTATGTCTGATATGTCAAAACAGCTCTTGGTGTTGAAAGCACCTAGTCCCTTAATACAGTTTTCAAGAGAGTTGTAGTTTTTCAAAGGGCATTTAAACCTGGTCCTAGAAGGCTGTGTTGTGACTCTAAACGTTTGTAACACAATGGCAGCATCTTTAAATTTTTGCCATATATATTAGGCTGATTACCCTCCTCATTATATTACTACAATTATTGCTATTATGTCAATTTTACTTGAACTTTAACAACTGGAAAAGATATGTTCACTCTTGGAGTTAGTTACATGTAAAAAAGAAAAAGGTAACCTGTTTTGGGGAAAGGTGCAGATTCTGTTTCAAATACAAAAGCTTTCACTTTCTAAGTTCAGGACTCTTCTAGCTTCAAAATAACATTAGAATAATATTTATTTATAATTTCTATTGGGCTTTACAGTTTGCAAAAATGCTTTCATGTATGTGATATTTTTACATATCTGGTTTACATTATTCATGACTAAAACAATTTTTATTGTTACATTTATTGGAGTGACATTGATTAGTAAAAATTACATTAATTTGATAGAAGAGTGTTCAAAAACACTATTCTAGGCTAGACTTCAAAGAATACTTGCTGAGCCCTAAAACCTGCATAATCTTTTATTTGAGGAAGTTGAAACTCAGTAATTACAAAAAAAAAGGTTTTAGTTAATTAAAAAAAAAATTAGCTAATTGTGAATCCCTTTGCTATGGGCTTTGCAGGTGTGAGTGTATGTGACAAACCGGGCTGGTAGAAAGTGACCCCAATAGGAAAAGTGAAAATATGGATAAAACACAATCTTTCAATTACCTTTCAATCGGTGGTAGAGATAGTCAAAATTTTGAAATGTTTCCATCACATTGTGAATGTATGAAAATTTAAGTCATTGTCTGGAATTCAGCTTTCAGTTTATAGAAAATTGAATTTTAAATACATCCACTTCAATCTGCTAGTTTTAATTTTAACACTTCCATTTTATGGCAGTTTTCTCTTAAGATTGAAAACCTCTTAGAGTCTTGACTGACTTGTTAACTCATACATTTTTGCATTATTTTAACTAATCATGTCAAATGCTGGTTATTCTCACATATGTAACTCCTGGAGCATCTGCTATCTTCTTTGCACTTTAGGATTCCCTAAGTATACATCTCCAGTCCAGATCTCCCACTAACTTGAATTCTGAATTTCCAACAAACTATTGATCTAAGATGCAAACTTGCAGCCATATTTAGTTTGGGCCACAAAGTAATGTTAAACATTTGAATTCACTGACATTGAAATCTTAGGAGATTTTACATACAAATCCGGGTTTTCTTTTCATGAAAAATCTTAACATATTGCAGTATGGGGACTGAAATTCCAAGAGGGCAAGTACAGTTGAGTAGCGACTGCCTCATCTAAATGTTTTCTCTTCATTTCATTATAGTTAAATTTGACTTGATTCACTCATTTATGTTCCTATCTGGCTTCTATAGCCATATTGCTTTTGTTATTTGTTGAAATTCAACAGATTCAGTATGTAACCGATCATGTACCCCTTATAAGGAAAAGGAGACAGACTAATTAGTTTAAATATCTTCTCTACCACTTACTGTGTAACTTTGGGCAAGTTCTTTAACTGCTCTTTCTTTTTAGTTTCTGGGTCTGTAAAGTAGGAATACCAGTATTTATAGAGTTGCTATAACGATTTAATGAGATAAAGTATGTAAAGCACATAGCATAGCCCCTACCATAGTAATTACATAATGTCAGTTACCATATTATCAATAATATTGATTAACCAACTGTTTCACAACTACTTTAGTTTTGCTAAGGATTCTGCCATTCTTCTGTACTAGAAACTTGACTCAATATTTTCTCATTCCTTTGATCAGGTTTAATCAAAATATTCAATCAGTTACTGAGTCCTAATGTTATTCCCTTTAAATAATCTTCCTACATTCACCTTCTATCCTACAATGTCATAATCATGCTTTAGTAAATTTTCCTCCTCGATTGTTGAAAAATTCCAGTTAGTCTCTTATAATCTTTCCCCTCCACTCTGGAAGACTCCTATTTGTCTTTCTTTCTTTCTTTCCTTCTTTTTCTTTTTTTTTTTTTTTGGCTTTTTGGCATGTGGGTAGCTCCCTGACTGGGAATCGAACCCAGGCCACAGCAATGACAGCGCCAACGCCAAAGCCTTACTTAAGCCACTACACCGTCAGGGAACTCCCCTATTTGTCTTTCCTAAAACACTTCCCCACCTCCACAAACGTATCATTACTATATTTAAGAATCTTGGTGCTTAACCATTTTTCTACATCAGTTGAACTCAACCTTGGCTGCACAATAGAATTACTGGAGACCATTTAAAACTCTCAGTGCCTAGGCTGCATACAAGACCAGATAACTCTGAATCTCTTAGAGTGGTATCCAGGCATCATAGTTTTAAAGCTCTCCAAGTGATTTCAATGTGCATTCAAGGTTTGAGAACCACAATAGCAGGTCAGAATATTATAGAAAATGATAACATTTACAGCTGAAGAGAAGCCTAAGAAAAGAACACTGGGTTCTCAAAAAGATGAGACTTTTCCCAAGTAGGGAAATAGGCATTAGAACTCAGGGATCTTACTTCATACTCTTTTGCCTGGTTTTTCAAGCCCTTCATTTTCTGGCCCTATCCTACCTCTTCTGTTGGTCTTATTTTTCACCACTCCCAGATACTCAATCTTCTCTCATAGAGCCAGTTAGGCTGGTATTGCTGCAACAAAGAGTTCACTCCCACTAACGCTCTGCTGCTTGCAATTATGAAGCCATTCTCATTTACCGCCCCCACCCCAACTGATTTTTTTTTTCCTGAAAGTGCCCTGCTTAAATACCTCAGTAGATTTCCCCTAACAGAATAACATCTGAACTCCTCAGTAAGGCCTTTTATAATATGGTTTCAGACTACTTCTTTGTTCTTAGTTACATCCCCACCTCCACTCATAGTTATCCATAATCTAGTTCTATGCTACACAAAATTTGCTCTGTTAACATCAGTGTTCTGTCATATAACTAAAATTCAGTGGTCTTTGTCAGAGACTTGGCAGAAATAATAAAAGTAAGGGGTTAGTATACTAATGGTTAATCAAGGAGCTTGGGCTTAATCTGTTTTCAAGGAGCTCACAATCTAGACAAAGAAAAGATACATAGACCAATTATATATAAGGGCAGGGAAGTGTAGATTCAAGCTAACCTGAACAACCAAAAAAGATGCTATAGGGTTTCATAAGGGAAATAATAGAAGATGAGAATGTGACCATCCTTATTTGAGTGCCAGAGAATGATTTGGGATTGACTACAAGGGCAGAGAAAATTCATGAGCTAATCAGAATTCTTAGAAATTTTAGTCTAAAGTTGATCAGAGTATCATTTTAAGATAACTAGCAGAGGAGTGGGGGAAGCTAAATATAAGGTAATGGAAAGAGAAGTCACACTGGGTGGTGAACTTATTATACATCAAGTTGACAATGCACTGTAGAATTGTATGCCTGAAACCTATGTAATCCTTGCTAACAGATGTCACCCCAATAAGTCTAACAATAAAAATGAATTAAAAAAAAAAAGATAACTAGCATTTTGGCCTGTGTAGAATAGATTGAAAGAAAAACGGCAGATAGAAAGATCAGTTAGAAGGATATATACTGTATTATTTTGGAGGGGCTTATTTTTATCTCCCTTCTATGAGATTGAGAACATTTCTCTTGCATTTCTCTATAGAGTTTTTTTGCACACGACGGGAGCTGAGAATATATTTGTGCATTCAATCTTGTAGATATTTATTCACTCATTTTTCTCTTGGTTTCCACGATTTTACACTATTGGTTCTCAAATGGTGGTAGGCATACCTCTGGGGGTACGTGCTGGGCCATTCAGGAGTATGTAAAAAAATAATCAGTAATGGTGAAAAAACAAGTAAACTAAAAAGATGCAAAACGTTAGTTATGGAACAATAAATGTTAAGTTTGAATCACCGTTAATGGAGAAACTTCAAAATTAGATCACGTTAACAAGTGATGATTGGTGAGAGTGTGGCTAGGAACCCTTCCCTCAAATTGCTGTTCTACCAATCATTACGCACAGTTTCAAAACAATCAATTTTCAATGCTTCTAGAACTTCCTCACACATAATACATCTGTAGCCAGATTGTTTGACCAGTTTAGTTATTGACTGAGTAAAAGTGAGTTGTCTTTCATTCTGATTCTTTTCAAGTAATGTTTTAATTTTAACATAGTTTCAGTTATTATTGTCAGTGATTTTTTTTTTTTTTTCTTTTTGGTATGTGGGTAGTTCCATGGCTGGGAATCAAACCCAGGCCTCAGCGCTGACAGCGCCACTGCTGAAACCTTAAGCCACTACACCATTAGGGAACTCCCTGTCAGTGATTTTTAAAGCATGTCAATTATGGATCTGTGGTTGAAAACGGAACGGTTAAAAAACCAAAACTTGATGTGGATTATAAGCTGTCATCAGGTACTTCTCCACACATGTCCGTAGCTATGAGTACACCCACACAGGGAGATAGTAAAAAGGTGCATGCCTCAGATACCACACAGAAGAGAAAGAAATACTTTTTGAAGAGTATATTAGATATAGGTTTTCATTTATAGGGAATGATGACTGTCCTAAGCTTTTGTGTTGTGGTGGGGAAATATTATCCAATGGTTGCATGAAACTCTCTCTACTCATGCAACATTTAGAAACTAAGCATCCTATATATAAAAACAAAGAATTAGATTATTTTTGGCACTTAGGAAAGTGTCCAACTGTTACTTCATACATGATGTCAAGAAAGAAAGTGAGAATGCAGTTGAGGTTTCATACCATCTTGCTTATCACATAGTTAAATGTGGTAAAAAACCACAGCATAGCTGAAGATTTAGTTTCTCCTTGTATTAAGGATACCATTCTTTGAACAGGACCACAAAATCAATACTATCTCTTTTTCAAATAATACACTGTCTCAACAAATTCAGGAAATGTCTGATGATGTTGAAGCTGTAGTAGTAGATAGAATTAGAAAAAGTAAATTCTTTTCCATCCAGGTTGATGAAAGTGTACATGTTGCTGATTTATCTATTTTGCTCGTCATTAAGAAGTACTTGGTAGGAAATAAAATTGAGGAAAACTTGTTGCTCTGTTACCATTGGCAGAGAGTACCACAGGTGAAGATATTTTTCATGCAATCAATGGTTATTTCATTGAAAAGGTCATTAGTTGGTCGAATTGTGGTGTATGCACTGAGGGAGGCAAGCCTACATTAGGTTGTTTTATAGGCCTACATGGCTGAATGAAAGAAGTATCTCCCCATGTACCTCGGAGTCTCTGCTGCACTCATAGACAAAGTCTTGCCTCCAAGCCTCTTCCTAGTGAACTGGAAGATGTTCTTAAGGAGACTGTAAAAGCTGTAAATTTTATTAAGTCACAACCACAAAACTCCAGATTGTTTAAAGCACTGTGTGAAGAAATGACAGCATTCACAGCACATTCCTTTTGCATACAGAGGTTAAGACGGCTATCTCATGGCAAAATACTTACATGGATGTTTGAACTTAGACATGAAGTCCAAGTATGTTTTGAAGACCATCATTTTCCTCTTGCTCCAAAGTTCCCGGACAGTGATTGGCTTCAAAGTCTGCATGTTTATCAGATATTTTTCTAGAAATAAACTCAACTTGGGACTTCAACACAGCTCAATCACTCTATTCAAAGTAACTGACAAAAATGAGTCAATGATTTAAAAACTGGACTTTTGGAAAGCATGTATTGAAAGAGGTCAGCCTCAAGTTTTTGAGACTCTGACAACTTCTTATCTGAGAATAACTAGCATCTATCCCAAAACACATGAAAGAAAATATTGTAAGTCACTTGAAAGGTCTTCAAGTGTCCTTTTATAAGTACTTCCCTCAATGTGGAAAAGAAAACAACTGGATTACAGAGCCCTTCAAGGAAGAATTCTTCAAAGAAGCTAAACTATCAATCAATGAAAAAGAGCAGTTAATTGAACTTTCAACTGATTCTTCTTTAAATTCTGATTTTAAAAGAAATTATCTTATTACCTTCTGGGTAGATGTCAGTGAGGGATATGAACAGCTCAGTGAGAAGGCACTCAAACACCTCTTGCCACTTAGTAATACTGAACTAGTGGAGAGAGCATTTTCTTCTTACACTTTCTTTCATAAAAAATAAGTACTGCAACAAGCTTAATGCAAATTCGGATTTAAGACAGTATCTTGCATCTTTTGAGCCTGATTTCAAGAAAGTAAGTGCATCAAAGCAAGCTCCACAATCTCACTAACAATGTTTCAATTGGCTAGTGATCTGCATAACAATTATCACAGACGTTTCAGGTAACACAAATACATGTTATTATTAATAATAAAGTTTGTTAAATACTTGATCATCATTATCAATATGTAACTGTTATAAATATTGTAAAATTAAATCTGTGGTTTGTACTTTTAGTGCAGTAATTTTTCTTTATTACCTCATTTCCACTATTTTACAATAATTTAAGCACTAAGCACTGAACGAAAGTGTCAGTATTTAAAAACAGTTGTTTTAAAAACAAAGGGTACAATTTATAGAAGAGGGTTTAAAAGGGGTGCACAAATGGAAGACATTTGGGAACCACTGCTTTACACTTTGAGGATTTCCTCCTACCTAATTGGCTCCTACAGCAATTCAGCTGTCTTTGCTGACCTCTCCTTCTAAATATTAAAGTACCCAAGGATTTATACTCATTTCCACTGGACTTCCTTCTCTTTCCTCTGAATATTTTCTCCCTAGGTAATTTATATATTCACAATTTTTAAACACAATTTATATGATGATTTCCAAATTCATTTCTCTACCTCTGATTCACACCTCTCCCCATGCAAGTTACAAATATGTATCACATTGCCTACTAAAATGTTCCATTGGATATGTAATAGGCATTTCAAATTTAACACGTTCAGGATAGCTTTTCCTCCATTACACACGATCGGACTGTTGCTAAGGCCAAAACCAATTAATCATTCTTAAATCCCTTCTGTCTCTCATCTCCCACATCCAATCCAGCAGAAATTCTATTGGCGCTCTCTCCAAAATATATCTTAAGTTGGTCCATTTCTCTTGATCTACATTGCTATCACTTTAATCTAAGCATCATGATCTCTAGCCTGGATTACTGCAATAGCCTCCTAACTGGTCTCTCAACTTCATCTCTTGCTCTCCAATACAGTCTCTACCCAGAAGCTAGTCATCATTTAAAAATGTAAATCAGATAACATCATTCCCATGCTTAAAACCCTTTGATCATGGATATACATTATGTCCACAATAAAATCTAAACTTCTTATTGTGGCCTGTAAGGCCTTACATGTTCCAGCCTTTGACTATTACTCTGACCTCATCTCTTACCATTTTCTTCCTTGACATTTATACTTTAGTTCCACTGGCCTTTTTTTCTCAAACATATCAAGTTCAAGCAAAGGTTTTTATTCTTTTAATGTGCAAGGAACTCTTATAAGTTCCATTACCCAAAAAGTGCTTATTCTAGCTTCTTACTGGCTGGCTCTTTTTCATAATTGAGGTCTCAGCTGTATGAGATTATGGTCACCTCTTGAGAAAAACCTTCTCTGATCACAGTATGTAATGTCTCCTTTTTCGGGCACTCTTATTATATCACTCTACATAATTATTTTCATAGTCCTTATTATTATCCAAAATGATTTTTTTTTTGCATTCTTTCTTGTGTATTGTCTGTTTACTGTGTTAGGATGTAAGCTCAATGACGGAAGGAAATTTTCCATCATATTCACTGTTATATCCCTTAGAAACAGTGCTTAGAATAGTTTCTGAAATAAAGTAGGCATCAATAAATATTTATTGAATATAAGAATATACATTTTTTCACTTGAATCTCAGTAAAAATCACTTGCGTGTATGTAGTGAAGTGTCATTTCCCCATTTCACAGATAGAGAAATTGAAAGTTAGATGACTTTTTCAAAGCAATCAGTTAGTTACATGGCAGAATCTCATACTTTTCCAAGTGTGCTATGCTTCTTCCTATAGCAAGATGAGTAACCATAATGAGAATAGCCCCTTTTTCTTTTAAAACCACTTTTGCATGCAGTGTGTAAGGTGCTTCCATTAGTTGTCTGTAGTCACCATTAACAAAACGTCTCAAAGTAGGTCACTTAAAACAACAGAAATTAATTTTCTCACAGTTCTGGGGGTCTAAAATCCAAAGTCAAGGTGTTGGCAAGGCTGTACTCTCTATGGAGGCTCTAGAGGAGTATCTGCCTCTTGCTTCTTCAAGTTTCTGGTGGCTGTTAGTTAGCATTCCTTGGCTTATGGAACTGTATCTCTCTCTGCTTTGTCTTGACATTGCCTTCTCCCTGTGTGTGATAAAATTCCCTCTAACTTTCTCTTATGAGGATACATGTCATTGCACTCAGATAATTCAGGATAAACTCCTTCTCTCAAGATCCTTAACTTAATTATATCTTTTACCTTATAAGGTAATATTCACAAGTTTCAGCGCTTAGGACATGGACATATTTTTTTTGGGGGGGGCACTATTCAGCCCACTTTAGTGCAGAGCTAAATTCTTGGAACTCTATTTAATGGGCCAGTCTCTCTTTATTTGGATCATCATTCATTCATTTAATGAATATTTAGTGAGCACCTAATGCATACTGTGTACAGAAATTGGGTATAGATTGATAAACATTTGCAAGCACTTTATGCTTTTGGTGTGTGAGAGTGCCATTAATAATTACATCAGGACAGCAGGCATAAACTAAGACTATACCAGGCAAACCAGGATATGTGATCACTTATGACTGCATATTGTTAGAATGAAATAAATCAAGATCCTGCCAGCTAGTATTTTTCCCTTTGCCATTTCTCTTTTTAAAGTCAAATATAGTGTTTTATTTTTAAAGTTCTTAAATGGCTGAGGTGATCTCATTGGACTTTATCAATATGGAGGACCTTTATACCTTTGACTGTTGGACTTGTAAACTGCAAGGGGGAGGCCCATTCCAGGGCAAACTTTTCTATACTAGACAGGCTACAGATGCACTTGAGTGTTAAGTAGAGAAGGACAACTGATGCTTTCAGTTCACTGTATTTCAGAATTTTTAAGAAAAATTAACGTTAGAGAATAGGTAATGTTCATTTGCAACAAATGAAAGGTGATCAAGACTACTAACTACAACTTAGATGATAGGTATATGCAATTCCTAGTATTTCTTTCCTTCCAAAGTAATAAAGCATATATAAATGCAAGTTATAAATATTATTATAGGGATAACACATTCACTCTGATTAAAGAATAAAATCATCTGCAAACTTTGGTACTTATAATTTATTAGTGACAATACTTATTTACAGTACATCTTACAACCAAGTGTGACCAAAAAGTGTGCTAAAACAATGCAGTTGAAGAATCATTGTTTTTGAAAATGCAAATTATTGAACTGAAATAGAGATACTTAAGCACAATAACAAAGTATCTAATCATATTTGTGATTAGTACATGTTCAGAGCATTATATACATTAATAATAATTTGTGAAGTGCCCAAGTTTACACTTTAAAGTTTAAAGAATGCTTTTATATGCAGGAGAAATATTCTTAATTCCATTTCCTTGATGAAACTGAGGTTTGGAGAAACTGATTTTTGTATATCTATTCTTTAACTTTTATTCCAGTGGTTTTTCTCTACTTTATACTTTATCTCTTCAGAGTATAGAATGTTCAGAATTAAGATAAGGTGTAATACTTGTTTAATGCTGCTAAACTATTTACCTGAGTCTGAATAATATGATCAAACCAGCTGCGATGGTTCATTTTATGTGTCAACTTGCTAAGACCATGGTGTACAAATATTTGGTTGAACATTCTAGATTTTTGATTCCCAAGCAGTGGTATGCGTATTCCCAGGGGTATGTGCTGCACTGTTCAGGGGTTTATAAAAAAAAAAAAAAATCAGTAATAGAAAAAGAAAAACAAGTAAAAAAAAAAAAAAGCCAAGCATTAGTTATGGAACAGTAAATGTTCCGTTTGAATCACCATTAATGAGGACACTTCAAAATTACATCAAATTAGTGAATGATGATTGGTGATGGTGTGGCTATGAACCCTTCCCCCAAACCACTCTTCTACCAATTATTATACACAATTTCACAACAATCCATTTGTGATGTTTCTAGAACTTCTCCAAACATAATACATCTATAGCCATGCTATTTGATTAGTTTAGTTATTGACTGAGTAAAATAAGTGCATTGTCTTTAATCATGATTCTTTTCAAGTTGTTTTTTTAATTTAATGTTTAAACACTTGATCATGATTATCAATATTTGTTATGAATATTATAAAATTAAATCTGTGGTTTATACATTTAGTGTAGTAATTTTTCTTTTCTAACTGTTACCTCATCTCCACTATTTTACATTAAGATAGGCACTGAACAAAGAGCATCAGCATATAAAAAGTTGTTTTAAAAACAAGGGGTACATTTATAGAAATGGGCTTAAAATGGGGTACACGAGTGGGAAAAGGTTGGGAACCACTGTTCTAGATGTTTCTGTAAAGGTGTTTTTTTGAATGAGATTAACATTTAAATTGGTGGGTTAGAGTAAAGCAGATGACTCTCCATAATGTGGGTGGGCCTCATCCTATCAGTTGAAGGCCTTAATAGAACAAAGACTGATTTCTCCCATACAAAAAGGAATTCTGCCAGCAGGCTCGCTTTGGACTTGCACTGCAACTCTTCTCTGAGTCTCCAGACTCAAAAGCCCACCCAATTAGATTTTGGACTCACTAAGTCTCAACAATCATGGAAGCCAATTCCTTAAAATCAATCAATCAATCAATTAATCAATCTCCCTATTTGTTGTGTATCTCTGGAGAACCCAGACTAATATAGCAACTATTTGGAAAACTATTGTGATCAGGTAGAGTTGTCTT
Source organism: Lyroderma lyra (assembly GCA_004026885.1). Classification (NCBI taxonomy): domain Eukaryota; kingdom Metazoa; phylum Chordata; class Mammalia; order Chiroptera; family Megadermatidae; genus Lyroderma; species Lyroderma lyra. The sequence goes on along the minus strand of PVJL010009928.1, from coordinate 41,129 downwards.
AGAGAAGTTGAAATTAATCTCATTCTTTTTCTTTAGAAGGCTGATGGTTAATTTAGAAGGCTATGCATTTAAAAAAAATGCCTGGGGAGTTCCCTGGTGGTGTAGTGGCTTAAGGCTTCAGCGCTGGCGCTGTCAGCGCTGCGGCCAAGGTTCGATTCCCAGCCAGGGAGCTACCCACATACCAAAAAGCAAAAAAAAAATAAAATAAAAAAAATAAAAAAAAAATAAAAAGAATGCCTGGTATTAAATAATTTTTAAAGTGGAAGTACAGGTATACAAGATATTTAAATACTCAATTACCAGGAGGTGAGTTTAAAATACCAGGCAATCAGTTATTTATACTGTTGCTCTGAGAACCAGTGTACTACAGTGGAATTCTGGCTCTGGATCATCTATTCATATGTACTACAGTGGAATTCTGGCTCTGGATCATCTATTAACTTGTTTGAAAACTTAAGCAAGTTATTTATTTTGTGTATTGGAATTACATACTTTTCCTAGAGATATGTTACATGAATACATGTTTCTCTTTATAAAAGTCTTCTTTGAGTTTCTCTGATGAAAGCAGCATTGATAATGAAAAGTACCAAGTATAAGGATGATAATAATAATTATAAGGATAATAATAATGCTTCAAAGCTATGCAGCATTTTTTTTTTCTAAGTAGGCCAAAGCACTTTCTGCTGTCAGATCACAGTATCTTCAAGGGAGGATGGTAAGTGGTAGGTAGTAGGATTACAATTCTACATGATGCAACGGAAGCATTCTGAAATCTACTAATGTAATTACGATCTTGCCTCTGACTTTGCACAAGGCAAGGTCTAGAAACCAGGATATGAGTTCCCTGGCCAAGTATTCTCCCTTCTTTTAAATTTGTTTGCTTCATATGTTTCCTGGGCTGGAAATTCAGGATCCCTGATTCTCTCTCAGATATAGACAATAAAACAGAGTTGTGCTTGCTGTAAAATATCAAATACTTACCTTTCTTTGGTTTAAAGACACTCTGGTTGACAGTTATATTTTATTGTGACTGATTAAATAAAGGGTAGAGAGAGAACATTTGTGAACCACCAAGGAACTCAATACAGAAACCAAAGATACTGGGGTGAACCAATGCTCATCCAGTTATTCAGTGCTGTGTCAGGGACCTTAATCTTTGTTCCAGAGCACTGCACATCTCCATTTTCACAGGGAGCGCAGAGCTGGTCCATAACATCCCCCTTCTCTTAGAAGAGAGAATACCGGTCAGAGTAATACAAGTTGACAAAATGTCTTGGTTTTCATTAGAATGAAAGTAGAATGATACACCAGAACAAAGGATTCCTTTATTTTTAGTTAATTCACTATATCCATTTTTTTTTCCTATCAACCATTATTTATACTAGAACTTCATATTTTGTTTTAGAAAGAGTATTTATTGTCTTATTTTAAAAGTTTGTCTCCTTTCTGCATTCTTTCACTACGATTGCAAGCCAGATATAAAATTCAACTGGACCTGGAACATAGCTGGTGAGAAAGAGAATGAAATAATTACTACATATATTCACAGGTAAGTTGACTCACACCTTTCTGATTATAATTCACTTTTCCTTATTGTACTAGAGCAAGTGTATTCAACTTGTGGCCCACAGGCAGATGTGGCTCAGGAAGGCTTTGAATGCGAACCAACACAAATTCATAAACTTTCTTAAAACATAACAAAAATTAAGCCTGGACCTATTTTTTTTTTTTTTTTTAGCTCATCAGCTATCATTAGGGTTAGTGTATTTTAATGTGTGGTTCAAAACACTTCTTCTGATGTGGCCTAGGGAAGCCAAAATGTTGGATACTCCTATTAGAGCCAAAGGGCAAACACATATACAGTCATGTGCTACTTAATCATGGGGATACATTCTGAGAAATGTGTCATTGGGTGGTTTTGTTGTTGTGCGAACATCACAAAATGTGCTTACACAAACACAAACCTAGACATAGCCTACTACACACCTAGGCTCTATGATATACCACAGTCACATATGCTATCCATCATTGATGGAAACATCATTATGCAGTGCATCACTGTATAATGACAAACCACTAAATTAAAGCCATAGATGAAAAAAAAAGAACCAGAGTCATTACAAAGACCCAAGTTATGATTTCTGAGAACTTGAAACCAAAGATACTGGGGTGAACCAATGCTCATCCAGTTATTCAGTGCTGTGTCAGGGCCCTTAATCTTTGTTCCAGAGCACTGCACATCTCCATTTTCACAGGGAGTGCAGAGCTGGTCCATAACTTCCCCCTTCTCTTAGAAGAGAGAATACCGGTCAGAGTAATACCAGTCGACAAAATGAAGAACTGAGAATTTGGGAAAGAGACAATGTATTATTTATTTTTAATTATAGGAAAATAGAAAAAGCTTTAATTTTGACAATCCCTGGTATATTTAAGAGAGAGACAAGTGGATCATGATTAAATGTGCTTCTGACCTCTCAAAAAAACAACACAGAATATAACATAATAGTAGTAGTCAAAGGGTAAACATTTTCTCTTGCATTTAAGAGAAATGGAGATAGTTGTGAAGGGCCATCTAAGCAGTCACTCATATGCCATCATTCCCATCTATAGACCAAAGGCAGTTCATTGAGAAACGAATGCAACATCAGTTTCTGCTTCATCTCTATGTTCTTCCTAGCAGTGCCTGGCACATTGTGATTATTTACAAACCATTTGCTGGGAGTTCCCTGGTGGTGTAGTGGCTTAAGGCTTCGGTGATGGTGCTGTCAATGCTGCGGCCTGGGTTCGCTTCCCAGCCAGGGAACTATCCACATACCAAAAAATAAAACAAAACAAACAAAAAACAACCAAAAAAAACCCCAACCATTTGCTGAATTGTTAGTATAACAGAAATAATATAGGTCTCTCCCGATTAGGTCAAGGGTCAACTATAATAATTAACAAACACCAAGTGCTTACTATGTTACAAAGTATGTTCTAGAAGTTTTACATATGCATACCAACCCTAAGAGGTGACTGATACTATTCTCTTTCACCAACAAGGAAGCTGAGACATAGAGAACTGAGTATGTGTCAGAACCAGGGTTTGAGACTAGGCAGTATGAAATCTAGAGCCCCAAAGCTATACCACCACTTATACTGCCTCAAGTTAATCAGGAAAGAGCTCGAGGGTAACTCCATGCTAAAGTAAACCAGAGCTGGATACTTTCATTATCCAAGAACTAGGAAGAGGAAGAGGAAGTGTGCCACTAGGTTGGGGAATTACTGTAGGTATTAGGAACTGGCTGATAGTAAGTCCTGAGAATCAGGAAGAGCCTCTGCTAGCTTATAGTGTGGGGCAAACATACTCAACTCATTTCTACAGCTTGGTTAGTGAATAATGGAACTGTAGATTTCAGAACATACTCCTTGTCTGGGCACATTTATGTTGTGCAGAAATTGCAAAATTAGAGAGGAGAGAGAGATATCAAAAGCCAAGTACAAAAATTGGCATGATGAGGGTACAGGGTGGGGTAGGGTAGGGGGATGCATCAGAAGTCCAAGACTCAAAAGTTGAAAGCATTGCATGGCAGCATGCTTGAATTCAGGTACTTTAAAAACTTTCCCTTAACTCCACCTCTCAAATTCTGGTCCTAAAAAGCCTCCTTCTTTTTGATCAGAGGAACAATATAAATATTAACCAGTAATAATGAACATGGTTTTTAAAAAAGCAACCTCTCTCAAATCAATCCTTTATGACAGAAAGACTAGAAGGGAAAATGATATATGAAATTAAGCTTAACTTGATTGGAATTTTAAATTTTATACAGCATAATTTCTCTAAGGAAGACATTTAGGAAGAAATGGTCATGGGTAGACAAGAATAGAAAATGATTTTTGTTCCTCATTGACTGAAGAGGCCTGCCAACACTCTTGGTCCAATTGCTACAAGTAGATGTGAAGAATATACATGCAGATGCACAGATAAACTGCTGATAGGTACCAGGTGAAGAGAAAGGGCCCCAGTTCATCCAAAAAAGGCCCACTATCCCATTCATGTGCTGTTTTCTCCAAGGCTTAATGACCTCTGCTTTCATGTAGGTAAGAGTCTTTTGGGGAAAGAAAGACACTTGAGGAAGAAATTCAAATGTGAAGTGTAATGAAAGAGGAAGTACAAGTTGCTATGGGTATTAGTGGAGAGAGCAATTAGACATAGAAGAGAAATTATCAGTGGAAAGAACTCAAAAGCCAAGCTAAAAACCAAGAACTCTCAGGAATGGGAGGGAATAGATGGAGATCCATGAAGCTAAGGAGACTTCAAGTGGGTGGAATATTTCAATTCGGCGAGAACCCCCAATCCCTTTTATTTTTTCTTTCTGGGCCTTTGTCCAGAGAGTGGGAGCATTCTGAAAGATTTGGTCTAAATCCAGGCTTTTATTATTTTTAGGGATTAATTAAAATTGTTTTGCACAACAGGGCTATAGAACATGGCAGATGAGACTATTGTCCTGAAGAGCTCATAGGCTGGAGAGACAACGTTTAAACATAGATTAAAAAAAAAAAAGAGGGCTGTTAGGAGACTATAAATGAATCAAGCCTTACAGAAGGCAGATAAAGAAGCTGTTATGAGCAGGAATGATAAGGGATGATGTTATGATGGAGATGTCCTCTTTTGGAAGTTACTGGTGAGTTATGACACTCCAATACAGGGCTTAGTGTACAAGGCTGGAGTTTAAAATTGGACCAGGATTTATCAACTTCATCATTATTGGCATTTTGGGCCAGATAATTCTGTTATAGGATGCTGCCCTATGTGTGTGTAGTTAGCAGCACCCCTGGCCTCTACTCATTACATCTGGTAGCAACATTGCCCACCAGTTGTGACAACGAAAATTTTCTCTTGGTATTACCAAATGTCTCCTAGGAGGCAAATGTCATGCTCCAGTTGAGAACCGCTGCATTAGACCCTACCATCATTTTAAGCCTGGCTGATGGGAGAGGGAGCTTCCGTAATACAGGGGAGATTTGGTAGCCAAAGGTGGGTTTGATATGATAAGATAAATAGTTGGCATCAAGATTACTACATTCTGGTATCTAGAAGAGGGTTTTAGACTCCACGGTGCCAAGCAAAAACTTCCCTTTCAGTATGTGAAATGGGAGTGAATTGTCCTTGAAACAAAATGTACAATGATCCGGGCTAGATAGCTATTTCTGGGCCAGCTGAACATGGAAGATAATTTCATGCTAAGTCTCACTCAAAAGGAAGACAAAACTCTACTAAACATTTATCAAGGATCTAAGGTACAATTGTGTGAACCAATAGGAGATGAGCAGGTTTGGGTTTATTCATAGGTATTAGGGAGCTATTATAGCTCTTCTAACTCCAAAGTTACATATATGAAACAAGGGAAGACATTTTAATGAATGCTGGGTATCCTAAACATGAATACAATTTTACCCATTCTTAAAGAATCTCACTCTAAAACAGTAGATACAACTAACAATTATAGGCATAATAATCATATGTTATGAACAAAATGATATAGGAGATGTTGGTTGATGTTGAAACCCTTTCTAATCTGAAAAAGTTGAAAAGTTAATAAGGGACATTTCCCAGACTCCTTTTCAGATAGGACGCCAGATGTGACTCAGTTAGATGGATCTTGTGAGAAATGAATTCAGAATGGAACCATGTGTGGAGCTAGAAAAGATACATGGGATCTAATTTGACTGTGTGGATTTGGCAGAGGTGATGCATGTGATTCTGGAGCTAGCAGGGTCCTGTAGCAGTGGCAGCAGCAGCAGCAGCAGTGGGAATGTGTTTCTGTGGTGAGCAACAATGACAGCAGCTTCCTACAGTGATGATAGAGGGGACAGTTCTAATCATGCCTAGAAATAAAGCAGTTGGGCTGGAGGTTGTTCCAAAAAGTTGGACCTACAGTTTGCTCTCTAGTCCTTTTAATGATTTTGTAAGGACTTGATTTCCTTATTTTTAATCTCTTTTCACCTAAACTAGACTGGATTCTGTATTACACAAATGAACACTGATGCAGTATTAAGAAATGTAAACACTAACTTTCCAGGAAATGAGAATGTGGGATAAGTTATCTGACCTGGATATATCTAAAGGTAGTGAATATCTGGTTACCATTACTAGAGACTGGTAGTCCATGATATACAGTGGAGAAACAGTATTTAAATTATTGCCTGTGGATTGCTAACTTAGTAAAATATAGTATAGAGACCATCTCTGCCATCACACCGAGTCTCCCTGGGAATAAAGACAATAAAGGAAGGCTGAGCCAAGAGACGGCAGGGACAGAGTTTTACAGACATGATTTGAGTCCCTGGAACCAGGTCTACCTTTTCAGTTACATGAGAAAATCTATTCCATTTTTGCTTTAAAAATGACCATCTGGGAGTTCCCTGGTGGTGTAGTGGCTTAAGGCTTCGGCACTGGCACTGTGTCAACGTTGTGGCCTGGGTTCGATTCCCAGCCAGGGAACTACCCACATATAAGGAAAAAAAAAAAAAAAAAAAAAAAGATCATCTGAGGTCATCTGGAATGAAGTGCCTATCCAAGGCAAGGTTTTGGTGAACCAAATGGCTGCTGAGTTAGACCACTATGGAAGGCACAAGGACTACAAGGGCAGGGATTGTACTGGTTGCTTCTAACTGTGCTAGAAAACTTAAAGAAAATTATAGGTTTCAGATTTCAAATTTTTACCATAGGGAATGTTTAGAAAACCAGGGGTTTTCTGATTGCGGTAAAAACATACCTTATCTTTTGTAGCCACAGGTCTAACACACTAAAAATTAGAAGCAGAATCTTTTTCATAAAACACAAAATTACTACAGTGGTAGAATTAACAGTCTCACTTGGTCTCTGTTGTGGAAATTAGGGTACTGAATGTAAAAGAATGATTCTCTAAAAATGGTGTACTAGACTGCCAAACTCCATTGAATGCTCTTTGCCTGCAGAAGTAGCTCCCTTCATTCACTGATGAGGCTGGTCTTACCTTTCTTAAAAACCTTCAAGTAACCAGTCTCTCAGAAGGCCCCAGTGATTCGAATCTCTTAGTATTAAAAGCTCTGGTGTAGTCCCCTCCTACAATGAATAGAATTGACTTGTGTAACCTATAGGATATTGCAGAAATGGTGGTGTGTGACTGCTGAGGCTAGGTGATAAAGCTACTGCACTTTCTACTTTACTCTCTTAGATCTGGGGAAAGCCAGGTGCAATGTTGTGAGGACACTCAAGCAGCACTATAGAGAACCCCACATGGCAAGGAATTGAGGCCTCCAGCCAACAACCAGTACTAACTTGCCAGCTGTGCAGGTGAGGCATTTTGTAAGTAGATCCTCTATCCGCATCAAGCCTTTAGATAACTGTGGCCTCAGCTGACATTTTGACATCAACCTCATGGGAGAAACTGAGCCAGAACCACCCAGCTATGCTATTTCTAGATTTCTGACCTACAGACTGTGTGAAATGCTTGTCATTTTCAGTTGCTAAATTTTAGGCAGATTATTACACAATAATAGATAATGCATGTCTCATTTTGCACAGGGATATCAATTTTTCTCCTTTCCCCCTTGGCTTCTCTCACTAACTCCAAACCTATAAATTGAGTCAGATCCTAGCATGCTCTAGGGGACCAATTACAAAGTAAATCTGAGAAGATTACATGCCAGAAGAATGGCAAGATTTTGCTCAACTGAATTAGCAAAAAGCTGGGGGAATACATGTAGGAATAGATTCTGGAGTCAATGTACAAGTTTGGGTATCTAGGAATGATCTAGTTATGCTCAGTTGGTTAATTAAAAATGACTCAGTTGGTGAATGAAACTAAATAAAGTTGGGTTGCCATGCATTTTTGACATAATGTTATTAGGCTCCAAAGGTTTGTGAAGAAAGCAATAGTGAAAAGTTGTTACTTATATTGGATCATCCACCATGTTCCCAAAAAGGACCTAGCACACACCTTCTCATCATCCTATAGCATAAAGAAATAGGTTGATCAAAACAGTACAAGCATCCCTAAACATTACTATATTGGCTGTCCTCTGGGAATAAAGGTTGCATGTGTTGCCATGGACGTGGGATTTCTAATTTCAATGATGGTAAGGGATTTTTGAAGGACAGAGGTCAGAGAGCAGAGCCTAACAGCCATAGACACGGTGGGCACAATTGCCAATGCAAAGGAGTATCAGAGTGGTAACTGAAATGCTTGACCTACAAAGATCTTTGGTGGTGATTAATTGATCCTAAAGTTTCTAGTAGTGAAATAGATGGGCAGCTCACTAAAGACTTAAATATTTATGCAGCTGAACAAACTCTAGGGTGGGAAAATAGAGGCCCCACTAGAGACACCACTAAGAGTAATAACCTTCACCCCTTTCCTAGTCCTGGGAAGTTCACAGACCCAGGGGCTCTTGAATACAGAATATAATAGGTATGCTTAAGAAGACTTCATGAAGCCTCAAGTGTATGTGCAAATCTCTCACAACCTTTCCCCAAAGGAACATAACTATTTGCTGGAGTAAAACTATGCAGTGTGTAGTGGGGGATGGGAGCAGGGAAGGGGCATCTTGACCTTGAAGGGATCATTGGACAATGTTGTTAATCCCTGGTGACCCAGAATCCGATGCACCCTAGTTCTACTGCATATCCTCAACATCCACTAGCAACTGGCTTTTGTACTCTTTTTTTTTTTTTGTATGTGGGTAGCTCCCTGGCTGGGAATCGAACCCAGGCCGCAGCATTGACAGCGCCAGCGCCGAGGCCTTAAGCCACGACACCACCAAGGAACTCGCTGTTTTTTATTTTTATTTATTTATTTTATTACTCTTGAATAGTCTTTTGAAGACTCAGTTCCAGGGTCAGAAGGGAGGGAACACTGCAAAGTTAAGGTGGTGTCCTATAGTAAGGATTAGCAAATTACATTCTGAGGGCCATTCTGTTTTTGTAAAGCCATTAAGAATGGCTTTTACACTTTTTGAAGGTTGTATGCTTAAAAAACAAAAATAATGAGATATGACAGATAATATATGTGTTCTTTAATGCCTGGAATATTTACTATCTGGTCCTTTACAGGAAAGTTTGTCAACACCTGTTCTATAGCATTATGTGTTGTGTTGTCTCACTTGGTCTCTGATGTGGAAACTAACAACCAACACAGAATGCTGTTTCTCTCTTATCTACAAACATGAGCTGGGGAACACAGGAATGAGATAGATACTTCCCACTATTATACATGTGATCCATTCATAAAATGTTTTGCTTTCCATTCCAACTTTGAGTTTTGCCCATTTAAAGGTTTTAGTGTTCAAGGGAGGAATGCTCTCCCCAGAAAACCTAATGGTTCCACTTAACTGGAAGTTTATACTATTAATGGATTATTTGGGGATCTTTGTGACATTGGAACAGCAGAGAAAGAGGTTAACCTATAACCTACATTATGGATTAGGATGATTAATCCTTGATAACAAAAGGAAATCTGATTGTTGCTACATAATGGGAGCAAGGATGAGAATGACTTGAACCCAGGTGATACTTTGGGTCACCTCCTAGTATTGCCATGTACAGTGGTAAAAGTTAATAGGAGACTACAGTAATCCAATTCAAGCAGAACCACCAAGGACTCATTCCTCAGGAATGAAGATCATCATATCATGTGAAAACCTTAACCAGCTGTGGATGCTGGCAAAATGAATATGGAATTGATGATGAAAGGATGTTGTAAACAGAGTCTCAAGACCAGTTGTAGAAATGAAGTACCTACTCATTTTGTTCTCTTTTGTATGTATCTAGATATGTTAAATATTCCCATTGATGTGTTTTCTCTTATAGTTTATGTAAGGTATATTTGTAGCTTAGTTAATGATATTGTGGTAAAGTTAATGATATTGTGAGGGAGGGATAAAATAACATCAATTTTTATAATTATACTATGTAAGATGTTAACAATATAGAAACCTAGGTGAAGGGCATTTGTATTATTTTTTCAACTTTTCTGTATCTAAATTAATATGAAAATAAAAAGCTAAAAAAATCACAATTATCATGAAAACATACAGAATATATAATGTAGAAATACATAAAATAAAATGTGAAGTTTTAGATGCAACCAGGCCATAAAAAGAGGCAGTTACATGTTTGATTTTTAAAAAATATTTAAAATTAAATATTTCTTCTAAATTATACTAGTCAGATCAGTAATTTCTCCTCTATCATTTCTTCATTTTTTGCTGCCCTAAAATTCTCTTATCTCTTCTTTGGAACTATGGAGAGATATTGGAATCTCTGGATTTATCTTGTTTTTTTAATGTTTCTTAAATCACCTCCCCTGATACCTTTTTCTTTTGGAATAATTCCTGTTTATTCTTTCAGTTTTGCTAATTTGCTCTTTATCAAAGTCCATTTGCTTTTTAGACCATCTTTTAATTTTAACAATCTTTAACTAGTTATTTTATATAAAAGATGTAATATTCTCATATTCTGGGGATATTTTGTATATTAAATTTAAAAATGCATGCAAAGTGCTTAGAACAATGTCTAATACCACTGCTAGTACTCACTAAATAAATATTATAATTATTTCAAGATCCTCCTCTGTTTACTATAACTGTTTGCTTGGGTATTTTTTTATTTGTTGATTGGCTCCAATAATCTTGGGGCATGCTTTTGTCCTTTTCTAACTCTGTGCCTTGGTCACCTTCATGCTTCAAGATTCATGCTTCAAGATTCAAAGTATTTCTTCCTCTTCTTTGATTCATATTTCAATACCCTTTCAAGGTATTTATCTTCCTTGGGTATTTAGTGGTTCTTGATTTTGTTCTTATCTTGGTATTCCTGTGCACATGATACTGTTACTGTTTCTGTTTATCAGTTTTCTCGGGTGATTGTGAGGGAGGGATAAAATGTAATCCTAGACAGGGCATGCCAGGAACTAATATTCTAGGTATAAAGTTAGGATTCCTTTCCTCGATGTATCCACATGGGGTACTACCTGGCTTATCTGCACCAAGTTTCCAGAATCACTTTGCCAGCCTAGGAGTAAGGACATTCCAGGGTACCCTTAACTAGAAGCCATCAGAGGCTTCAAATTCCATTCCTCAAACATTTACACTTTATGGTTGCTCAAAGGCATTCTGCCCTTCCACCATATTTACCTTCTCAACTCTCTATATCCATTGCCTCTGAGCTTGATCTGACTCTTGCACTGCCAATGTGATTCCATCTGCCTTTTGACTTTTAGGAAATCCTCAAAATTCCAAATCTGCTGGTAATCTTGGGCTCCAATAATTTTGGGCTGTGCTTTTTTTTTCTTTTTACAACTCTGTGCCTTGGTCACCTGATAAAATCAGATTCATGCTTTAAGACTCAAAGTATTTACTCTTCTTCTTGATTATATTGCTTTAACCATGTTTTCTGTATTTATGTAGCTCCTGTATACACCTGTCTTATTTACAAATGTCCATGTCTTCCCCTACTAAACTGTAAATGGATTAATAAATGAAAGATAATGCTCTTTAAATCTATTAGTAACACTAGTGTATCCACTACATTATTTTCCTTAGAATCTTAGCGGTTCTCAACCTGTGGGTCACAACCCCTTTGGGGGTCGAACGACCCTTTCACAGGGGTCGCCTAAGACAATCAGAAAACACATATCAGATATTTACATTACGATTCATAACAGTAGCAAAATTACAGTTATGAAGTAGCAACGAAAATAATTTTATGGGGGTCACCACAACATGAGGAACTGTATTAAAGGGTCGTGGCATTAGGAAGGTTGAGAACCACTGCCTTAGATGGTCTTGCTGAGAGGTAATTCACATTTTGTATGCTTTTTAAAAAATGAAAATTATCATATCACTAAAATTCGAAAGTTATAGTATCATGCATGGACAACGAATGAAAAAGGTTTAACTTGCCCTATCTATGGAGAAAATTATTAGGATGAAAAATCCTAGGAGAAAAAATTTGGATGGAAATGGCTTATTCTATCCTAAAGAACAAATTTTTAACATTTTACACTTATTCTAGACAAGTTTATGATAACTCTACATTATTCACTGGGAGAAGAGTAATAGATGGAAACACTGTGGGTTTTGTAGTCAGGCAGATGTGATTTGGAATCTCAGGTCTGCTACTTACTAGCTTTGTAAAACTAGATAAGCAACTTGAATACGCTTTAGCCTACAGGAGGCAACCTTCTAAAATGGCTCACGGTGATCTCTGCCTTCTGGTATTCATGCCTTCGTGTAATACTCTCTCCTCCTAAGTGTGGGTTGGATCTAGTTTTTAAATTAAAAAAAAACAAACAAAAAACCAAACAAACAACACTTTATTTCTCACAGTTCTTTTGGAGGCTGGGAAGTCCAAGATTAAGGTACCAGCAGGGTCAGTGTCTGTTGAGAACTGGCATCCTGGTTCTCTAGCGACTTGTTTTTAATGAATTGAAGAAAAGGGATGGGATAACCCTTCCAAAATTAGGTTATAAAAGTTTGTTATTTCTCTTACTGGCACTCTCTCACTTGCTCACTTTGATGAAGCCAGTTGGTATGTTGTAAGCAGCCTTATAGAGGTCTGATATACATAGTCATTTAGTCAGAGAGGCACAGGTGACTTGGACTTAATATTGATGTCTGAAGGGGAGGGTCACAGATACAATTTCACTTTCTTCTCAGAATTGAATTAAATTGTAGGATAGTGTTCACTGAGAATTGAGTAATTACTTGGTGGTGTTGAAAAAAATAACATATTGGGAAAACAGTGAATCTGTTACTCCTCTTTTGCAGATAAACTGAGGGCCAGAGAACTTAAGTGATTCATCCAAGTTTCCACAATTAGAACATGTGAGAGGTGAGATTCAAACCGAGTTTTTTCCCCATGATTACCATGTTAACTGAACACTTATTTAATGAACAACTATTAAGTGTCAGGCATTATTCCAGGTCCCAAGAATGTAGAGATAAGTAAGTCAAAGTCTCTGCCTGTATAGAGCTTATAGTTCCTCTTTTATTATAAAATTGGAAATAAGAACTTAAACATTTTGGTAATTACTAATTCCTATGTTTATTTTGGATTAGTGTGATTTTAGTATTTTATGACTTGGAAATGCAATGTTTACTTTATCATCAACTTCGTCTTGATTTAAGTAAACTTCACTAGCAGTGATGTATAATACAAGGTAGAGGCATGGCTGTATGTTTGACTGGGTAATGCCAGATAAGTGTTCCATACATACACCAAACAATTCACTGATCTTCCTAACAAGGTTTGTGTTTCGAACTTCAGGCCTTTGTTTTGTAAGCTGTATTCATTTGTCATGTTTTAGAATAAAGTTTAGTTGATGAAGTCTGCTCTTTACATTGAGCACAAAATTAAGCAAAAACAAAACTAAGTACAGTTTATTGGTGTTGCATACTTTAAGGCGTACTGAATACTGTGAGAATCTAATTGGTAGTCAATTTCTTGTGAAATTAGTAAGACTCAGAATTTCAGGCTTACAACAGACTAGAAATTTATATTGTATTTCACTGGACATTGTAGCCTTCAGAATAGCTTGTTTTCTAGAAAAAGCAGTTTGTCCGAAAAAAAATTTGTTCCAAAGCCTTCCTGAGAAGGGATTTTGGCTTAGTTTCTGGTGACAGCTGTCTGGTTCATTTATGGTGCTTCGATATATTGTACAGTAACCCTCTTATCCAAGGTTTCATTTTCTGCAGTTTCAGTTACCTGTGATCAACTGTCCAAAAATATTAAACTACTTTGACCAGTGACATCATCTGCTCCTGACACCCAATCATCAACATCATCATGGCTCCATGATCCAGATCACCGGAAGCAGATGATTCTCTTGACCTATCATCAGGTCAGTAGTAGCCTAATGCTACTTCACAATGCCTATGTCATTTGCCTCACTTCATCTCATTGTACAGGCATTTTGTCATCTCATAGCATCATAAAAATAATGACTACAGTATAATAAGGTATTTTGAGATCACATTCACATATCATTACAGTATAGTTATAATTGTTCTATTTATTAGTTATTAACTTTTATCAAAGGCATGTAAGTATAGGAAAAAACAGTATATATAGGATTCAGTACTATTGTGACTTCAGGCATTTATTGGGGGACTTAAAACGTATCCCCATCAGATAAGGGGGGACTACTCTAAGTATATTTAATAAAAGCTCTGATGGGTACTTGGAAAGTGAATTGCTGTTAAGGTAGATGTATTCTAGAGCGATTTTCACTGCTGCCTCCTGAAATAGGTGCTTGGTTGAGTGAAAAATGGTGAATGAGCATTGCTGGGTGAACCTGGGAGCCTTTTAAGAACTCTAAAAGAATATGAGGCTTTGACAATATACTATGACTTTTTACTTCTTATAAGAGATGAAGTCTCACTTTTTCATTTACACATGCAGAACAGCGAAAATAACATTTTGCATTTTAAAGGTGTTTTTCTAAAGCTGAAGTACCTCATAAGTGTTAGACAATTAATTCTTCCATACCTGTAACATGGTCATATGACCTACCGCAGAATTGACTGTCTAACACCTATGAAGTGTTCTAGAAATGGACATCGAGTGATTTTTAAAATATTTAGTAGCAAAAAAAAAAAAAAAAAAAAAGCCTTGGAATAAAATCTTACACTATCATTCCAAGTCAATCCAGTGTTGTAGCATTCAGACCAGTGTTGCCCTTATATATTTTGGGTTGGGAGTTAGAGGTTACTTCTTTATATGAAGTCTTAAAATCATGTGGTGAAAGAAACTGAAAACTTTTTAAAAAATAATTCCAACAGTGAATTTCCAAGGGTCTACCCACTAAGAATTCTGGGATCATCTTTGAGGACAGGAGCAAAGTGGGGAAGAGTTATGGCAGCAAAAAGTACATGGTGGCAGCAGACAACTTGAAGAGTTACTAGAAGAGGCTTGGAGACTCAACATTCATCCCTTTACTCAATAAAATACACTGAAAGCCAAATCTGGACATTCCTATTGATGATGGGCCTTTGATTAATGCACTACATTTCCTTATTACAAAAGATAATTGCCATTAAATTTTGCATGTTCCCAAATTTAGATGTCAAATTTGTACCACAAGGAGTCTAATGTGGGGCTATATGGGGTGAAAAGAGGTCCAATGTATGTTCCCTGCTCTTAAGAATGGAGGCAAATATGTACATTTTCAATTTTTTCAATTAACATGTACATTTTCCAGAGTAGAGTCTCTGAAGTTTTGGGTCTCCTTATAAGTAATAAAAGCTTCAGTATAATCCAAACTTTGAGTTCTTCAAAAAAAAGGTCTATATGGGCTGATATTATAGCTGGACTTATGGATCTAAAATACCCATTACAGTAGCTCTTACCTCAATGCCCTCACACAAACACTCACTGAAGGTGGTAACCTAATCTCTATACCCTTCTCCTGTTTTGAGAACCACAATGGCTTCCCACTGTACTTCAAATAAAATCCAAATTCCTTATGTTAGCCTCTAATACCCTACATAATCTGATTCCTACCTACATATAACAACTTCTACCATACTCAGTGTTCTTTATTCCAGACATACCAATCTATTTCTCAAACATGTCAAGCTCTTTCTCTATCATAGTATTTGCACTTTCCTTCTCTCCACTTGAAATATTCTTTCTTTGATCTTCATTTGACTGGCTCCCTAACACTCAGCTTCAGTTCAAATGTTACTTTCTTGAAGAGACCTTTCTGATTAACTCAGTTAACACTTTTCATTACTCTGACATTATGTTTTATTTTTTTCATAGCACTCAAACATTTGTCTTTCCCACTGGAATGTAAATTCTTTGAGAGTAATGACCTTTACTCCTTTTTGTTTCTTAGTACAAAGGTGGGCTGGTAAGTTTTGCCTCCATTATATTTTTTGTTATATTAGACATAGCTGGATATAGCTGGTTCTATGTAGTCACAGAGTATTTCTCCTTCATCATTTTTGACCTTGCACACACAGAGGCTTACATTTTTCACCCAGTGCACATTAAAAATGGAAGTGCTCTGATGTTCAGTTCAAACAGTGTGCTGCCACTGAATTAACAAAGGAAAAATTCCTCCAATTGAAATTCACAGATGAATGCAAGCTGTGAGGTTATCAGTGTGCTGCTGATGTGAGTACTTTAAGATGGAGAAGTAGGGCAAGCAGGTTTGAGTGGCAAACCATTAAGTGGAAGGCCTATGACTGCAAGTGATCAGCTTCATCAAGATCACAGAAGTGTGTTGAAGTGTGTTGAAAAATAATTATGCAGTTTTGAAAATAAACGATGTAGGTGTAAATGGCCAACATATATATGAAAAAATGCTCAACTTCAATAACTATCAGAGAAATGCATATTGAACCCACAATGAGATGTCACCTCACACCTGTTAGAATGGCCATCACCAATAAGACAAATAGTAAGTGTTGGAGAGGCTGATGGGAATGTAAATTGGTACAACCACTATGGAAAACAAAATGGAGGTTCTTCAAAAAATTAAGATTAGAGTTATCATATGACCCAGCAATCCCTCTTCTGGGTATTTGTCCCCCAAATTTGAAAACTTTAGTCTGCAGAATATATGTACGCTGATGTTCATTGCAGCATTTTTCATGGTGGCCAAGACATGGAAATATTTCTCAACCCTAAGATGAAATAACTGGGAGTTCCCTGGTGGTGTAGTGGCTAAGGTTTTGGCGCTGGCGCTGTCAACACTGTGGCCTGGGTTCGATTCCCAGCTAGGGAACTATCCACATACCCACCCCCCCCAAAAAAAAACAACAAAAAAACCCAAAACAAAACTAAGATGAAATAACTGCCACATGCAATTAACATGGATGAACCCTGAGATCATCATGCTAAGAGAAGCCAGACAGAAAAAATCAAGAACCATATAATTGTACTCATATGTAGAATATAAAACTGAAAGCAACGAAGAAACAAAAACTCATGGACACAGTCAATAGTTTAGTGGTAACCTGAGAGTAAGGGGGGAAGTGGGAGGGAATGTCAAATATATGGTGACACAATAAGAACTGACTCTAGATGGTGAGCATACAATGCAACACATAGATGATGTACTGTAGAAATGTACATCTAGAAACTATAAAATGTTATTAACCAATGTCACCCAAATAAATTTAATGAAAAAAATTAAAAAGAAAAATCTTTCCCTGTTCATTTTCTATTTAAGCGAAGGCAAAATTTATCAGCCTGCCCTCATATTAATATAAATTTAGTCTAAATTTGGTTGTTTCTTTCAGCATGTCTACAGAATACAGAATTTAGGAAGGTAGAGTCAAATTCAGGCATTTAGATCATCACCTTAAACTTTAAGTCCCAGCTTATTTGGGGCAAGGTTTATTTTGCTCAAAGGTATTTGTCAAGAAAGTCATGCTAACTGCAAATTGAGATTTGCCCTGTCAACACAACTCTTCTGAAAAGTTAAACCAATCCTTTAGGGCAGCAGTACCCAGCCTTTTTGGCACTAGAGACCAGTTTCATGGAAGACAATTCTTCCACAGACTAAAGGGAGTAGGGGAAGGTTTCAGGATGATTCAAACATATTACAGTTATCGTGTACTTTATTTCTGTTATTATTACATTGTAATATATAATGAAATAATTATACAACCCACCATTAAGCAGAATCTGTGGGAGCCCTGAGTCTGATCTGACTGGAGGTAGAGCTTAAAGGTAATACAAGCATTGAGGAGCAGGATGTAAATACAGATGAAGCTTTGCTTGATCACCTGCCACTCATCTCCTGCTGTGCAGCCAATTTCCTAACAGGCCACAGGGGTTGGGGACCCCTGCTTTGGGGAACTTGTTTACAACATTGACAGAAAGCTTAAGATAGATGACTACTTTAACTATTTCTGGCTAATTATTTAATAAGTATGTAACTTAAAAAATTCCATCATATTTATCAGGGTCTTCAATAAATTAATGGAAAAATGAACAGGTTTGTTTTTAAGGTTAATTTCTAATTTGAATTAGATATCTGATTTCATTAGTCCAGCCTAAGCTATTAAGTAAAATCCATATATCATCAAGTTGTTCCACTAAGAGAAATAAACGGCATTTGATAATATCTAATGTCAAAATATGTGCTGAATTAGCTTTTAGCATAAACTACCAGTGGCAGAATTTTGAATGGTAATGCTATGGTCGATGGCTGAATAACCAGAGATCAGACTTATTTTGGGATGGTACTCATCTTAACATTGCAGTTAAATTTACCAGTTAAATTCTAATTTTATATTGCTTTCCCTTTAGACCACTATATTAGTTAAGATGATTTTGCCTATGGCAATGGGAAACCCAATATAAATTGTAAAATAAAAGACCTTAATTGGCCTTAGTAACAAAAATTAAGGGCCCAATAATGATCCAGAGTGGTTCAATCAGGGCTCTGGTTTAATTTCTAATTTTTTTTTACTCTGTCCTCCTCTATGTGTTGGCTTTATCCCCATGCTGACAACTAGAGAGTTGCAGCAATTCTAGAACTCCCAAGTATACAGGACATTTCTCTCTTAACAGTAAGGAAAAACATCTTTTCTCAAAGCCCCTATTATAATGCCTTAGTTTTTCACTAGTTTGTATTGGGTCATGTGGTATTCCTGTGGCCATAGTAACATTATGCCTTAATAGGCGAAGATCCAGGTTCCTGATCAATTTTGGTAAGAGCACTGCATTAAATATTCACTAGTGTTTTTCAGAGTGGTGGATCATAATCCCAGAATGGATCATGAACAGGTTCTAGTCATCATTTAAAAACTTAGATTTGAGATTGTACTGCACAAATGAAGGGTTAGTACTGTTTTAAGAAATTTTCATGTTCACACGTACACACACCTGGATTATAATGTAAAATGTTTCTTACTGTGAATTGAGATTTAAAAAGTTTGAAAGCTACTATCGTAGACAAAATTCCCAAAGCTAAAGTGGGATCATATTTTAAGTACATGAATTATGTGGGGAAAGAATGTATGATTTGGTACAGAAAAGCAGATGCTGGGACAATAACAATTACCACTGCAGCCTGCCTGACATTTTAGTTATTTTTTAATCTACACTGGATTTTAATATACTTAAACCAAACATTTTAGTTTTTCTAACGTTTTCTAAGTTTTAGAGTAGACGTTCTTCCTGAAAAAGCACTTTAATTCTTCTATCCAGTAAGTATCCATCATGAGAAAATTTATATTTTATCATTTTATTGATGGAAAGTATCATTGTAAAAGGCACGGAAAAGCTTGGCTCTAAGGAAAAAATCGTATATTTGAAATAACTGAACATATCTTACAATCACTCTATGTTTGTTTAAATTTTCATCTTTTTTTGATAAGAACTTTAGGACTCATTCTAATTCAGTCTCTTTCATTTAATAAATGAAGAAACTAAGGCCTAGAGGAAATGAAGTTATCTAAGGCAGTTAATTAGTTGCAGAACACAAGTCTCTTGACAGCTGCTTTAGAATGCTTTCCATTATACTAATTAACAGCGCAGTTATACTAACTTTAAAAGATGAAATAACAAACACGCATAATTTTCAGAGGCACCTTGATTTACACAGCTGATAAGATTCGAGATGTAGAGGTGAATTACATTTTGGGGAGTAAAACTGCATTTTTAAGGCAACAGGATAGCATAATAATGTTGCTTTTGAAGTCTTTGAAAGGGAAATAATAGTTACTCCCTTATATGTTTAAGTGAGGCTAAGGATTTTAAAACTAATTTTCATGTTATAGCATGAACTGTATTTCACATAAATACTTTTACCCACTAAGCCAAGGAATTCACTGAGCACTTTTTGTACAATTAGAAATTGCTAAGTTTTATAGATGCATAAGTAGTTTTAGCTACGAGATTACAATTTGTTATGTATGGTAGCAGTGCAAGATTGACAAAGAAAACAATCCTCATTAGGAAATCAAGGCAATTTCAATGATTTATACTTGAAATAATAAGGATTAAAACTGGGAAAGTCTTTTTCGGTTGGACACATTAAGGGAACTTTATTGTTTCATCACTGGCAGGAAAGGGTAGCTGTCATTTGAGGGTTAAGAATATTTAGTACCCACGGGTTCCCTGGTGGTGTAGTGGCTAGCACCTCCACAGCCTGGGTTTGATTCCCACTCAGGAAACCAACCAAAAAAAAAAAAAAAAAAAAAAAAAAAAAAAAAAAAAAAAAAAAAAAAAAAAAAAAAAGAAGAAAAAAGAAATTACAGTTAAAAAAAAAATTTAGTCCCCAAATCTCTTCCATTGTTAAGTAGAATGTCATCCATTTCTTGACCTAGAGTTGTTTTCTTTTGTGTGAAAGGCTTTATCAGAGGCTTCCCTCTAGCTGCAGATAGCCTCTAGACCTGAAGCCTTAGAGAACACTAGCGGGATAACCAAAGAGATTTAAAGGTACAAAAGAAAAGAAGTGTGAGAGTGCTCAAGACTTATTTTGTTTGCACTGGTTTTATTTAAAGGCCAATTCTGAAGGGTAGGTAGGGTTTAACTCATTTCCTGTTTGCCCCCAATACTTGCTGGCAGCGCTTGTGGTTTTAGTGTTTAGCCCAAGATATTATAGCTCATGGATTAGTCCTAACCTTAGTCCCAAAGTTTGTCACACAGAGGAAAATTATTAAGTACTGATCAGCATACCTATTTGTTATATTAGGATTAGAGACAATAGTTTTTACATTTTATTTTGACACTGAAAACCAGTCAGACTTGCTTCAGCCTCAAAGAGCATGTTTATGTAAAATAAAATGAATGTGGCAGCTGAGCTGCACTTTTTATCTTCTAAACAGGAAATGGGTTAAATATAATGAAAAAGAATCTTCTCTTTTGGGATTAAGTCATAGTAACTCAGTAGGTTAGGGCAATCTTTAAATTACTGTCTGGCAATGGTCTTGCCTAATATCCAGCAGGTATCAGAACCCACCTTCATGTGCTAACAGTCCATTCTTACTAGCCATGCATGGTATCCATAGGTTAGTCCTAAAAGGTTATAAAACAGGTGAGAAGTTGGCATCAAGAATCAAGTTGGGGAGGGTCAACATTAAAGAGATCTGGTAGTAGATAGCAGGGTTCCAGTCAATAGAATTGGGTTTAAAAGCAGGAATCCAGACTTTCAGATGTTAGGGGGAAAAATCAGGAAGCACAAGAGGTCTTATATCTCAAGAGGTTGAAATCCTGGACAGATAACTAATTAAGGGCTCAGGTATAGCAATCACACAAGCGGTTTACTTGTAAGACTTGGGGTATCAGCCAGACACACACACTGTGGCATTATATATGCTTCTCATATATAATGAGTTATAATGTGATTAGTATGAGTTATTATGATTAATCTTTTTGGAGAATTTTACTTGATAGCAATTCAACCCCTATTATGACATATTTTTATACTAAAATAAGCATATTTTGAAGTAGATAGCAAATTTTTGGTTCAATTAAAAAAACCATAGGAATTTAAAAATGTCTAGATTTTAGTACGTAGTTTTAACTATACTCCCAAGTCACTATTTGATGCTTTTAGAAAAATGTGAAAGGCAGTAACTGCAGAAAGTACTATCTTTGGAAATGACCCATTTTAAACTAAGTTCTGCTACTTATTATGACCTGAGCAAATTAAAAAATTACCTAATCCCTCAGGATTGTTGTAAAAATTATAGATAACATACAAGCATCTAGTTAGGTATCTGACAGATAAATAGGCACTTAATGTGACAAGGGAAAAAAACCTGGGCTAGAAATGCTTAATCTGGCTGCTTCAGGTTAAGTTAGGTCCTATTACCTGGAGGGCTGTTGCGCTTCCAGAGGAAAAAAACTCAAGGCTAGAAGTATGAATATGAAGTGTAACTGGGACATACTTGGATATGACAGGGAACTAATATGTTGTATATCTATTCCTGATCACCTACTGTTAAGTTTTTTATACATTCTCTTTTAATCATAATAACCCTTTAAAGAAGGCATAATTATAATCTTACAGATGAGATTAAGTTCAAGAAGGCTCAATGGCAAAATGTTAAAAAGCTAGTTGAGTAGTTAAGCAGGTACTTAAACCTAGTGATTCTATCACATTCTGCCTCAATAAGGGAGGTACTCACATGCCCCTAAGTGGGAGATAAGTTTGAGTGAGATTAAATAATGACTAACTGCACTAGCTCTTAATTACAGAAGTAATACAAAATATTTAACACAGAGTTGAGCTGTGTTGTTCAATGTGGCTGGTATGGGAAGAGAAGCCAGAGATAGGAATGTCAGTCAGAAATTTTTCATAATATTCTAAGAATAAATTGATAGAGGTTTGAAGTCTAATGCTCTTCAAGTACAGTAAAGCCTTATTAATTCAGACTACAGTGTATAAAATTTGCAATAATGTATACAGGAACTGAGAAACAAAGAAACAAAGGAAATGTTCTTAATTCTTCTTCCCCTCTCCTCTCCTGTGATACTCCTTAGTGACTTTGGCCTTTTAGGTAACAGAATAACTGAGCCAACCTCCACCCCGCCCCAAAACCCAAACAAAAGATAAAGGGTAGCATTCTGTGAACATACAGAATATACAAATATAAGCCACCAAACACTATTCCATTTTTTATAGTTCACCTTCACCAACATTTCCCTTTATTGAGCACCTACTTCAATAAAAAGCTTTTTGCCAATAATGGAGATAGAACAGAATAAGATACTATAAGAGGTCAGTCCAATCACTGGAAATCATGAGACTACCAAGCAATTCCATTCAGACAGACACAAAAATAAGGCAAAAATACAAAGATATAGAGAATGAAGGTGCCTATTATAAATTAAGTTGAAGTGTTGAAAAGCAAACAATTTTTAGGAAGAAGGGGAAGGAATAGTTTGAGACCTGAAAGCATGAAACAATGTGATGTGTACATGTTTAGGGAATAGAAGGAATTCCATGTGACTGGCAGGTTGCAAGGTAGACATGACTTGCAAGATTGGTAGGGATTAGATCCTAAAGAGTGTATGTTATGCTAAGGAATGGGTCTTCATCTTATGGATCAACATTTCCCAGTTATGACCATGGAATCCTTTGGAATTATAATGTGAAGAAATACCAATAATAATAATAATAATACATTTTCAAATTTTCAATTCTTTAGTTTTCTTAAAATCTAAGAAATAGAAATTATTTGAATAATTTTATTTAAAACCCCAAAATGCCAGAGATAAGTAAATCATTTTTTATTTCCATCTTATATTTGGTTAAATAAGAGACATGCAAACCCTTTCAATATTAATGAGAACAGTGTTTTTGTGTCTTTTTATCACATATCCGCTTAATATTAGGTGTAATATTGCTAAGTCTGATCCGCATGTGAGGTGCAGCATCAAGTCTTTTTCTGTATTTTGTCTTTGTCGCAGCATAATATGAAAATCCTGTTTCACACAGGTGCATTGTAGCAAAAGGAAGAAGTACATGAACTGCACGCCTTGCAATGCTTGGGTACTCTTGAGTTAGACTACTCCAAAAATCATTTAGGGAAAGTTCACTGAAATTTTGTTTCACTTGAGAATCAGATGTTAAATCGATGAGACTCTCATAGTCCCGTGCTACTAATGACACTGGTTTAGCAGTTACTGTAAACGGATTTCTAACCCAAGCATTATTGTCATTTGTTACAGGAAAATATTTTAACAGAGTAGAGCGCAAACCCCTCAGGTGCTGCACAATAGCACTGCAAATATCTTTATCAACTGTAGAATTAATTTCAGTCAAAAAGTCACTGAGCGTAGGAAAACAATCAAAGTTTTCTTCTTCTACAGATGAGGCCCAAAATTCTAATTTTCTTAACAATGATGACATTTTATCAAATACTGTAAAAACCGTCACATTTTTTCCTTGCATTGACAGATTAACCTCATTTAATTTAGTAAAAATATCTGCAAGATATGCAAGTCTTAGCAGCCAAGATGAATTTGTCAAACAATCAGATAGTCGAAAAGCAGAATCCATGAAAACCAATAGTTCACGACGAAGCTCAAAAAGTCTTACAAGAACTTTACCTCGGGAAAGCCACCTCACCTCTGTATTTAGAAGAAGTGCTGTGTGCTGGGCACCCATTTCTTCACATAAAATTTTTAGTAGTCTGGACTGATGAGGTCGAGCTTTAATATAATTGATGATTTGTATTGCCTGATCTAGTACATTTTTCAGAGATGCAGGCATTATTTTAACTGCTAGTGCATGTCTATATAATAGGCAATGACTACTGGTACTTTCAGGAGCCACATATTTTATCAATGTGACAGCCTCAGCAATTTTCCCATCCATTGCCCTAGAAGCATCACTACAAACATCAACACATTTCTCCCATTCAATTTCATGTTTCTGCATAAAATTGTTGATACAGTTGAAAATTTCTTTACCAGTAGCATTACTTTGCAAAGATTCACATAAGAGTAGGTCTTCCTCAATAGACTTATTAAACCGATAACGAACAAACACAAGCAGCACAGCAAGTCCTGAAACATCAGCTGATTCATCTAATTGCAATGAAAACCCATCACAAATTTTCAGTCTACAAACAAGCTCTTCTTCAATGTCAGCAGCTAGATCCTTAATTCGACGTGCAACAGTACTGTTGGATAGTTGCACTGCATCTATTTTTTTACTGTATTGTTCATCAAACATCCGCATCACGACATCTTTCGCACAAGGCTTGATAAGCAATTCTCCAATAGTGTGAGCCTCTCCACTCAAGGCTATATGGTAACTTACATTGTAAGATGCCTCTGTAGCACTTTCATTATCTGTATTGATAATTTTAGGTGTTGGGGGCTTATTATTTTCAGGTGAATCAAGATGTTGCTTGAAAAAATTTATGTCCTTGTCTTTATATGCAGCATGTTTAGTTTCCAAATGTCTTCGAAGTTTACTAGGGGCCAAAGAGCTATTGGATAAAATTTTCTTACATAACACACACTGAGCATGAGGTGCATCTCTATTTCCAAAGTAAGTAAATCCAAAAGACAAGTAACTTTCATCATATTTTCTTCTTTTTGGTTTCTTACTAAATGTTGTTATTTTGTTGGAACTGGACATAAATTTAATCCTGGAGAGCTCCCCTTCTGATTTTTTAGAAACTGAAGGCTGCAACTGTTCATCTTCACCTTGTAATATTCCAACTTTTTGATCATTTGATTCAGACACAATTTGATAACAAAAAGATTCTACTTCTTGTTTAAGACTTCCTTGTTTCAGCAATAGATCCATAGGCAATGTATTTGTGGTACAAAACATGGTTAATTTAGAATAAACATTGAGTATCACAAATGTGTTGAAATCATAAGATAGGATACATAGAAGACGAGCAAGCATCAAAGAGATGATATATACCAATATATCAGTTAATTTGTAAATGCTGCCTATGCATCAATGCGCAGATGGGACATCACACGTTCGTGTATCAGGTGATCTCTCATGCGACTTCCTGGTGCTCTCAGGTTTGGCACACCTTTTCTTAAAGGTAGATTATCACATAAAAATAAAAGCTATAGAAATGAGTTTAGCAGTCTTAAACTTATATATTAACTATTAGAAAAACTATTGTTAGACTGATCTTTTTCTCAGAACACATTAACTTAGAGAATATTAACATTCTATAAAACACAATTTGGGAACCATTGGACTAAGAAATAATAAAAAGTTGGTTAAGTGTATTTTTAAGGAAGGTAATTGAAGAATATATACCATGGCAGAGGTTGGCAAACAATTTCTGTAAAGGGCCATATGGTCTCTGCTGCAACTCAACTCTATAGTTGTACCATGGCAGTGGCCACAGACAATATGTAAAAGAACGGGCACAGCTGTATTCCAATGAATTTCTATTTACAAAAGGAGACAGAATAGGCCATAATTTACCAACACCTTCTCAGGGTAACCTGAAATCTCTTTTAGCTTTCTGATGCCTATTGACATTAGATACATTCATTGTTGATATTATTAAACATCTGAAGGCTCCTTTAAAAGCTAGCAACTAATGAGCTATATCAAAAACACAAAAATAGTTCAAAGTTTTGCAAGATACAGAATTCTGCTATATCCTAAATACTGTGTGTTAACTCTGAAAAATAAACTGTAGACTATACAAAGTTAGCTACTATTTTTCTGGACTTAAAATTACATATTTATATAATCCAAATTAAGACTCATTTAAAGAAATGAATATTTACTGATTACTCTACATCCCTTTATACTATAGATGAAGACTTAACCAGGACCTAAAGAAAACACAAACTCTAATTTGAGTAGGTTTATTCCTCACATTATTTTTAAAAAGCTTATTTAAAAGAAAGGGTAATGCAATTTTTAGGAACTCTAAAGAATACTACTAGCTTTGTAAGTCAAGGTGTACAAATTTAGTGTCTATCCAAATATAGCTACTTTTGATTTAAATTTTATGATTTGGCTAGAGTAAGCTTTGTATTCTCACATTAGATCCTGAATCAAAATGGTTTTCCTATTAATAGCTAGAGGGTAAGCAAGATACCTGAAATGAGCAGTACTCCCTTCTGCAATTGCACTCTCCACCTTGGCAGCTTGAAATGCAGACTCTTCAAAAGAATAAAATTAAAGGATGGGGTGGAAGGGAAGTAACCAATAGCCTAGAATGAGAAAAATTAAAATTAGACACTGCAAAAGCAGCACTAATTAAAAACTTCTCAGATAATCATCCAATACAATACATTTAGATCCAGGCAATGCAAATGATTCTTCACTGCAATGCAGACCTTGGACTGAAAGAGAAGATGCCTAACATAGTAAAAATGCTAATATTTTTGTCCTGTTTAATATCCTGGTAATTTGTTTTGAGATGCTCCCTCACGGACTTCACAGAAATACATTAAAAACTTTCAAAAACTTTCAAAGCCTAACTTTTGAAAGTACAGCCATACCTTAATTCTCTAAAATTAAGCACTGAAAGTAATCATAAAACAGAAGCAAGCTATACATGGATGTGTTACATGAAATATGCCTTTTTACTATAACCATATATGTACCTTTCAATAACTAATCTCCAAGGTTATTAATATTACTGAGTGATCATTGTTTAAATGTGCCAGTAACTGCTAAATTCCTAATATAGATTAACTCATTTAATCCTCAAAGCAAACCTGAGAGTCAGGGACTATCAATAATTCTACTTTAGAGATTAACAAAGAGACACAGAGAGGTTAAGTCATCTGCTAAGTTAATATATTTTTTAAGTGAAGAGCTAAGAACAACCCAAGTTCGACTGCAGGGCCCACATGCCTAGCCATTACTTTTGTGTTCCTGCATACTCTTAATTTCCTAACCACTAAAATATTCGGTACCAGTACGGTGCAAGGAGAAATGGATTATAATGGGTCACAACTGCAAGAAAGTTGAGGGTCTTAAACTGGCAGCAGCAGAAAGCCCTATTTCTCCATTATTGGGAGCAAAAGAGCAGATTCTCTTTAAACAGTCCCGAAATGCATTTAGCAACAAGGTAACTTCGTGGAGCTGCTGGTTGACCTTAAAGATTAGGATCCTTCTCCTCTGCTGCCGGGGGACACAGTGTAGTAGAAAGCTTGTTTTGAGCAAGGCGGGCCTCATCCCCACGTCTTTAGAGGTGCTTTCCCGAATCTATCGACGACAAAGAGTCTGGATTGCCTAGAATGTAAAGTTTTTATCCCACTCTCTGAAAAGGGGGATAGGGGATGAACCCTCCCCTTCTGTCTCTTCCAGTTAAACTGACAGGTATCACAATCCATTCACCCTCACCCTCAGGCGATTCCTACTTCGAATAATATCCTCGGGGGCTGGAGTCTGGGTAGGAGAGCAGTCTATTGAGAATGCCTAGAGAGGAGGTTGGTATGGTCACCCCTTCCTGGACCTAAAGGCGTTTTGAAACGGTCACTTCGATGTGCGGCCCGGGCCAGCCATCCCTGAGCTCCTCCTGGTCGCAGGTGCGGGATGCCCGCACACTGCCACATCTGGGGCTCGCTTCCTGTCGAAGCCCAACCTCGCCTACACAACTCTTCTCTCGCGTCCCGGGGCGGTCACTTCAGCTAACAACCACAAGAACATGCCTCAGCACCCAACACTATCTTTCTACTTCATCTCCATCAGTGATGGAGAGAACGGTCTACGAGGCGGCTGGGCTGCAGAGCAGCGCCGCGGTCCCCAGCTGAGCCTGCGGCCGCCATTTTAGACATCTCAAGACAGCGGCCATTTCAGAGCGCGCCACTCAGCCGCCGTGGCGGCTCTGGTCCTCACCTTCACCGAGGCCTGAACAGGGTCAAGAGCCAGTCGTCGCGGACTGGAGTAAGGAGGGAGGTGGGGGGAATGAAAAATAAAACAGAGGAAAGAAAGATTCGGGACAGGGTGATGCTCTCAGCTCAGGGATATCGCCTATGCCACCTCCATAGAGCAATCCGATTCGCGGCTGGCGCGGTCGCTTGTCTGAAGATAAATTTAGCACCCTTGGGCACCCGAACTACAGTTTCTAGGAGCGACTTCTCCACTGCCCAATCAGCCCAAGAGTTGCTCCCCGCCACCAATCCGCGCTGGGCAGTGGGGGCGGGACCAACGGAAAGGACCAAGCTCGGTTGAAGCGTGGCCCAGGCGATGAGGCAAAGCTGGTTCCAGATGTGAAGCGATTGTTTTCTAACTTCACTGGCTCGAGCGCTCGTTTAGAATTCAGATGCCTAGGTGCTACCAGATAGTTTGTGATCTTGTAGGGCCGGAATGGACTCGAGAAATCTGCATGCTCATAGGCTCTGGCGCTCTGTCCCTCCAGGCGGTGATTTGAGTAGTTTCGCATGCTACGAAGGTGCGCGCAGAGAGGCTCGGCTGCTGGTCCTTTCATGACCTCTTTGTTCCCAATACCTCGCCCCAAGTCTAGGTTGTGCAACCACTTCCTCTTTTACATTTTTTTCCCACTGGAATCGGGGCTGAAAACGCCCTCTCCCTTCTCCGCCCCTCTCCGCCTCTAGCATGTCAGGGTTTCCAGCACGCCAGTGAGAGCTGAGCCGGACGTTCGCTGGAGGGCTGCCCCCACAGGAGCTCCCGGGTGACTCCATTGGGGTCCGGGAGCCGCCATGTAGGAGTGGTAGGGATAGCGGCGTCCCTGCAGTGTCCTCGGGAAAGGTGAGAGTCCACTTGCTCGTCTTGGAACCTTTCACAGTTGTCACCCTCCCCGAAGGAACGCCCGGCCGCCTGCACCCACTGGCCAGTCCCCTGGAATACTCAGTTTGCTAGAACTGCAGCATTTGTGTATTTTCATCCGTAACTCTACATCCTCTCCTCTTTTTAAAAACAGCAAAAGGGTATGGGGTTGTGTATTTTCATTTTGTGTGAGATTCCTCGTGGAGACCTGGAGTCAAGTTTTCCAAACTGGCATCTTGAAATATATATACACTTCTTGGAGGTTATTGTTAGAGTACGGATAGCATTAAACAGTAGTTCCCATTGTGTGCAATATTTTGGCTTTTCGAGGCTTCGTGGAAATCGTTAAATGAAAATTGGATCATGTTTCCGAGTACTGCACCAATGACAAAAAGTCCCCAAGTTGTCAAAAGCAAGGGCAGCTTTTGTTTTTCTTAAATGTTTCTTTGATACGTTAATTCATTTCGTTGGAAAAAGCCTAACCCTTAACACAATTTTCTGGGAATGCTGCATAGACGATTTCCTAGGACCCATAATAGAAGCCAACATTTGGTCCTACATGTTTTAAGGCCATCTCCACATCTTCAGGTCTTTGCTCTATGGTAGACAATCCATATTTCTTCATTACTATTTTAAACTTGAACCACAAAGGTGGAAATCATTTTTGGGAAGGCACACAGTTTTTTTAAAGAGCAAAGTATTTCATTTTGTAATTGTAGGAGTTGTCTAGCTTGATAATAGTGTTGAAGTGATACTGCATATTACCATGTTTTATATTTCAGGTAAATCTTTTACATATATGCTTTCAGTTTAATCACATATCTTGTTTACATCTTCATAAATGGGGCAAATCTGAAACACTCAACTGATAACAAGTTCAACTAAAGTGAAGTCTAAGATTTAACCTAGGTCCTAAAATCTGAAATGTGGAAATTAAAGAGCTTGAAACATAACAACTTTTCTATGTATTTGCTCAGACAATAAATTATTATATAGAATGTTGGTTGCTGAGACAGATGAGAAAATATGTAGACAATGTAGA
Source organism: Lyroderma lyra (assembly GCA_004026885.1). Lineage (NCBI taxonomy): Eukaryota > Metazoa > Chordata > Mammalia > Chiroptera > Megadermatidae > Lyroderma > Lyroderma lyra. Next base: position 10,916 of record PVJL010009928.1, on the reverse strand, counting down.
ATTCAGGCCAGTAATAGTAATACTGTAGCTGGCATTTATTGAATACAAAATCTGGGGCCGGGGCTGTACTACACATTTTTTAATGTAATAGTTCATTTACTCATTACAAGAACCCTATCATAATCTTGCAGATAAGGAAATTGAGCACAGATTGATAACTTGGCCCAGATTCCCAAAGCTAATTGGTAACAGAGCCTAGATTATGTGCAATGCTGGTTGTGGGAACTACAAACCATGTATGTCTGGGTGGGATGTGAGTGTAAACTTATATTAGGTAGAAAACTATTGCAAATAAGATACTAGATAATCAGGTAGAACCTCACTGTTAAAAGGGAACTTGGTTTGTTACCTGGGGCTCAGGTAAAATCATCACTGGAAGTAGTAACAAGAATTTCCAACTGATATCCCAAATTTGCAGCCTCAGTTGCTGTTAAGAGGTTTGAGATGGTAAATTTGCTCATGTCGGTTGCATGAGTTAATTTGTATTGCAGTTAGATTTGCCAGAAGCAGATGATGAGAGACACAGCTCTGGAGCCACTATTGCAGGTCAGAGTGTTCCACCCCTACCCTTTATACACCTCTTTCTTCCAGTTAGTATGTATGGGCCCTGGGAGGGGCAGGAGTACAGCTGAGGCAGACCCAAATGAGCTGACAGCTGGAGGCCATCTGCTGAACACACCAAGGGCCCCTGGGTAGGGCAGCATGTCTTTTCATAAAGAAGGATCTGAGTGGCAAATCTGCATGTCTGTCACAGTATGTAACCTTTAATCTTAAAGTGGTAAATTCATACAATTTGTATTATTTCTGTGAAAATTATTGTGGTGGTGTGTGCTTTGTCAACTTTTAAGGTGTATGAAACATTTAAGAGAATTTTGTGACCACATGTATGAAATTGATTTATTGGCATTATATTAACAAGAGTTACATAAGTGCTTACGTAGATTTCACTGGCTAGATGTTAGCTACATCGATCATTGTAATTTAAAATGTCTAAGAAAATTTGATTAATTGAGTATGCAAATTATCTTAAATATTTAAGATGTATTTAGTCTTTTAAGTTTGTGAATTAGTTAAATCATAGTCAGAATAAGTGAGTATCCATATTGTTATGCAAAGATTATGAGATTTATAAGTAGACTAACAAGATTTGTAAATCGAGCCTAAAGCCTTAAGAAACACAAGTTCACAATTTTTTATTGTTAAATTTATTGGGGTGACATTGGTTAGTAAAAATTACATAGGTTCAAGGTGTACAATTCTTAATAAACTAGTCATGTCAATTATCAATTAAAAAATTTTTTATTAAATTTATTGGGGTCACATTGGTTCATAAAAACCAAATGGGTTCCAGGTGTACAATTCTATAATACATCATCTGTGTGTTGCATTATGTGTTCACCACCCAGAGTCAGTTCTCCTTCCGTCTTCATATATTTGCCATCCCCTCCTTCCTACTCCCCTCCCTTTACATTCAGGTAACGACTAAACTATTGACTGTGTCCATGAGTTTTGGGGTTTTTTTTATTTTTGTTTTTGTTTTGCTTTTGGTTTTATATTCCACATATGAGTGAAATCATATGGTTCTTAGTTTTTTCTGTCTGGCTTATTTTGCTTAGTATGATGATCTCAAGTTTCATCCATGTTGTTGGAGATGGCAGTGTTTCATTTTTCTTATGGCTGAGTCCATTGTGTATATGTATCACAACTTCTTTATCCAGTCATCTATTGAAGGGCACTTTCAGTTGTTTCTATGACTTGGCACTGTGAACAGTGGTGCTGTGAACATTAAGGTATATAATCCACATATATCTTTGTGGATTAAGGTTTTCAAAGTTTTTGGGTAGATACCCAGAAGGGGGATTACTGGGTCATATGGTAACTCCATTCTTAATTTTTTGTGGAACCTCCATACTGTCTCCCATAGTGGTTGTACCAATTTACATTCCCACCAGCAGTGTATGAGGGTTCCTTTTTCTCCACAGCCTCTCCAATACTTATTCTTGCCTCATTGATAATAGCCAGTCTAACAGGTATGAGGTGGTATCTCATTGTGGTTTTGATTTTTATTTCTCTACCAGCTAGTGAAGTTGAGCATTTTTTCATGTGTCTGTTGGCCATTTGTATATCTTCGTGAGAGAAGTGTCTGTTTAGTTCTTCTGCCCATTTTTTAATTGGACTGTTTGTTTTTCTCTTGAGTTGTATAAGTTCTTTATATATTTTAGATATTAGCCCCTTATCAGAGGTGTTGTTTGCAGATATTTTTTTCCCATGTGGTTGGTTGCCTCTTTGCTTTGTTGATGATTTCTTTTGCTGTTCAGAAGCTTTTTAGTTTGATTCATTTATTTAGCTTTTACTTCCCTTGCCTTTCAGGTCAAATCCTTAAAGTCCTGAACCCAAGGTCTATAAGTTTAGTACTGATGTGTTCTATGCAATTTATTGTTTCGGGTCTTACATGAAGTCTTTGATCCATTTTGAGTTAATTTGGTATGTGATGACAGTTTGCAATTCAGATTCATTCTTTTGCATGTGGTTTTCCAATTTCCCCAGCACCATTTGCTGAAGAGAATTTCTTTTCTTCATTATACATTTTCCACTCCTTTGTCAAAATTATTTGTGCGTAGATTTGTGGGCTTATTTCTGGATTTTTGGTTCTGTTCCATTGGTCTGTGTGTCTGTTTTTCTGCCAATACCAAGCTGTTTTGATTATTGACGCTTTGTAATAAAGATTGAAATAGGGAAGCATGATGCATCCAGCCTTATTCTTTTTTTGTAGAATTGCTTTGGCAATTTGGGGTCTTTTGTGGTTCCATATGAATCTGATGATACTTTAAATCTATTTCTTGAAAGAATGTGGGATATTGATGGGAATTTCATTAAATCTGTATATTGCTTTGGGTAATATGGCCATTTAAACTATGTTAATTATTCCGATCCACAGACATGGAATATCTTTATATTTCTTTGTGACCTCTTCAGTTTCTTTTAACAGTGTCTTACAGTTTTTATTATATAAGTCTTTCGCGTTCTTTGTTAAGGTTACTACTAGGTATTTTATTCTTATTGTTGTGATCACAAAAGGTATTGACTGTCTCACTTCTTTTTCTGAAGTTTTGTATATAAAATTTCATATATAAAAGTGCAATAAATTTTTGTACATGATTTTGTATCTTGCAACTTTATTGTATTCATTTATTGTTTTTAATAGCTTTCTGGTGGTGTCTTTAGGGTTTTCTATGTAAAGAATCATGTCACCTGTAAAATGTGACTGTTTAACTTCTTTCCTAATTGGGATACCTTTTATTTCTTTCTCTTGCCTGATTGCTCTGGCTAGAACTTCCAGTACTATATTGAGTAGTAATGATGGCAGAGGACATGCCTGTCTTGTTCCTGATTTTAGAAGAATAGGTTTCAGTTTCCCCATTCAGTATGTATGATATTAACATACTGAGGGTTTGTCATATATGACCTTTCTGTCTATACCCATTTCTTTCAGTGTTTTGATCATAAATGGATGTTGTATCTTGTCAAATGCTTTTTCTGCATCAATTGATATAATTATGTGGTTTTTATCTTTAATTCTACTTGATCATGGTGTATAATCTTTTTAATGCATTGTTGTATTCTCTATGCTGGTATTTTTATTTATTTATTTATTTATTTTGGTATGTGGGCAGTTCCCTAGCTGGGAATCGAACCCAGGCCACAGCGTTGACAGAGCTAGCGCTGAAACCTTAAGCCACTACACCACCAGGGAACTCCCTCTATGCTGGTATTTTGTTTAGGGTTTTTGCATATTTGTTCATCAGAGATAGTGGTCTATAGTTTTCTTTTTTTGAATTGTCCTTATCAGGCTTTGGTATTAGGGTAATGTTGGCCTTGTAGAATGAGTTGGGAAGTATTGCCTCATCAATTTTTTGGAAAAGTCTGAGGAGGAGAGACGTTAATTCTTCTTTGAATGCTTGGTAAACATTGTTGGTGAGACCCTTTGGTCCAGCTCTTTGGCCTTTGGGGAGGTTTTGGATGATTGTTTCAATTTCTTTACTATTAATTGGTCTATTTAGATTATCCAGTTGTTCTTGGTTCAGTGTAGGTAGATTATATATTTTTAGGAACTTGTTCATTTCTTCTAGGTTGTTAAATTTGGTGACATAAAGCCTTTCATAATATTTTCTTATGATCCTTTGTATTTCTGTGTTATCAGTCCCAATTGCTTCCCTTTCATTTCTAATTTTAGTCATTTATGTCCTTTCTTTTCCTCTTTTGGTTAGTCTAGCCAAGGGTTTGTCAATTTTATTGATTTTTTTTTCAAAAACCAGCTCTTTGTTTCATTGATTTTTTTTTCCCTATTGTCTTTCTGTTCTCAGTTTCATTTAGCTCTGCTCTAGTTTTTATTATTCCTTTCCTTCTGCTGCCTTTGGGTATTTTTTGTTTTGTTTTGCTCTTTTTCTAGTTCTTTAAGATGGGATGTTAGGATGTTTACTTGTAATTTTTTTGTTTCTTAAGCTAGGCCTGTAATGATAAAAATTTCCCTCTTATTACTGCTTTCACTGTGTCCCAATAATTTTGATACATTGTATTTTTATTGTCATTAGTTTCTATGTATTTTTTAATTTTTTCTTTAGTTTCCATTTTGATCGAGTCATTTTAAAAATAAGATGTTGTTTAATCTCCATGTATATGTGATATTTTCTGCTTTCTTTTTGCAGTTGATCTCCAATTTCAAAGCTTTATGATCTGAGAATACACTTGGTATGATTTTAGTCTTTTTTAATTTGCTGGAGCTAGTTTTGTGTCCCAGCATATGGTCTATCCTTGAGAATATTTCATGTGAGCTAGAAAAGAAGGTATAGTCTTATGTTGTTGGATGAAGTGTCCTATAAATGTCAATTATGTCCAATGTTGTAACGTATCATTTAAATCTGGTATTTTAAAATTTATTTTCTGTTCAGATGATCTGTCCATTGGCTGTTAAGGGAGTGTTTAGGTCCCCTGCTGTTTTTATCAGTTTTTCCTTTCAGCTGTTAGTAGTTGCTTTGTATATTGCGCTTACTGATTGGGGGCATATATATTAATGAGTATCATGTCTTCTTATTATTGTATTGTCCCTTTTTTCACTATGAAATGTCCATTTTTGTCTCTTGTTACCTTTTTATATCCTGAAGTCTTGTTTTGTCAGATATCAGTATGGCAATTTCTGTTTTTCTCTTGATGCCATTTGCATGGAGTATTGTTTTCTATCCTTTTACTCTGAGCCTGTGTTTGTCCTTATGGCTGAGGTTTGTCTCTTGGAGACAGCATATGGATGGGTTTTGTTTTTCAATCCAGTCTGCTACTCTGTGCCTTTTTATTGGTGAATTCAGTCCCTTAACATTTAAAGTGATGAGTGATATATGAGGATTTCCTATGGCCATTACTTTCTCCCTTTTTTATTTAATTTTTTCATTGTCACAATTCTTTCTTATTTATTATTATTTTGTTTGTTTGTTTGTTGTTTCAGATCAGATAGCCTCCTTCAGTATTGCATGAAATGCCAGGCTCGTGTTGGAAAGTTTCTTTAGCTTCTGAATGCCTGAAAAGGTCTTTATTTCTTCTTCATATCTAAAAGATAATTTTGCTGAATAATTCTTGGATGGAAGTTTCTCTTTTAGTATTTTTAACATTTGATTCCACTCCCTCCTGGCTTGTAGAGTGTCTGCTGAGAAGTCTGATGGTAGCTGATGGGCTTTCCTTTAAAGTTTATATTTTCTTTTGTTTTTTTCTTGGCTGCCTTGAGAATTGTCTCTCTGTCTTTGATTTTTTACATCCTCAGTAAAATTTGCCTTGGAGAATCTCTGCTGGGGTCCAGGTAGCTAGGGGACCTATTTCCTTCTTGAATTTGGGGTTCCAGATCTGTCCACATGTTTGGAAAATTCTTGTGTACGATTTGAATAAGCTCTCTGTAGAGTTTTGTTCTTCACCTACTGCTAGTCCTATTATTCTAATATTGTTCTTTCTAATAGAGTCAGATAGTTCTTGTAGAGTTCTCTCAGTTCTTTTGACTCTGAAGTCCCTATCTTCTTCTTTCTGTGTTGTTTCTATGTTCTGATATTCGATGCCACTAATTCTTTTCTCCATCTGGTTGGCTCTATTTCCTATGGTAGTTAGTTAATTTCTCAGTTCTTTTATTGCATTGTTTATCTATCAAATTTCTATTTCATTCTGTTTTATATTTTCAATTTCTGTGTTAAAATGTTCCTTTTGTTCATGTATTTTCTTTCTGAGATCATTTATCTGAGTCAGGGTACTCTGCCAATATTGTTTTAGTTTTCTGAGTGTTTTAAGAACTGCAGTCTTGTATTCTATGTCATTTAGATCATATAATTTCAGATCTATAAGTTCCTTTTTTGGGGATTTTTCATTTTCTTTCTCAGTGACTTTGAATCCTAAGATACTCATTGTATTTGATGTGTTTCTTTTTCTGGATATGAGGGCTTTTCCTGTGGCAGATAAAGAGAGGTCTTTTTTCTTTCTCTTCGCAGTTGGTATTGCTGTAGTGTCTTCCAATACTTTTCTCTTGATTCCAAGTGGCTGTAGAGCAGAAAGTAGGTGGCCTGAAGGGGAAAGCTTTGAGGGAGAGTTTGGAGAAGTAACCAGGCTCAGAGTGTCAGGTTTCTGCTCAACTTTGGGGGTGGTGTGGCTGCTTTGTTTAGCCACAGTAGCGTTTACTGACTCCACTGCAACACCAGTCTGTTTGTCCGGGAGGCCCGTGGGTGAGGGGTAGGGAGAGAAAGGGCCTTTGCAGGGCAAGTGGGGAGTGGGCTGTAATCATATTGGTAGGGAGCCAAATACTCACCACCAGTTCACCTTTCTCCCTTCTCCCTGAGTTTTACGCAGGACCATGTCTCAGCATTTCAGTGTTTTTATAGCAGCCAGCTCTTAGTTTCAAATTTACCTAGAGCCAAGCTGCAGTCCCGGTGGGACGCTGCAGCTGGGGTTCCTATTCTCACCTATGTTCAGTTCAGATGCTTTGTTCAGCCTCTGACCTACCCAGGGTGCAGTGCTCCTGCTGGGGCCCTAATGTGCTGCTGCTCAGTCCAACTAGCCCACACTCTCACAGGGTTTCAGCCACTCTTGCCCCTGCTCCTGTCACAACTTGGTCCCCCGCCCACCAGAATTGTGTTGCTCCTCGGCCAGTGTCCCCTGGCTCCCTCCTTGTTTCTTTAGTCAGCCCGGTTGAGTCAAGATTCTAAGCCGCAAGTCTCTGCTCCCTCTGCGCTGCTCCCTCCCTCCTCGCCCATTCACCCCACTTTCTCTGACTGTCAGGTGTTTCCTTGCCATGTGTGGATCACTCAGTTGAGACTGTGCCACTCAGGGATTCCTATGTTGGATCCCAGTTGTTCAATTGTATTTTATAGGAAAGGTTTCAGGGATGCCCTCTCTGGTTGCTATCTTGCAAGTCTTATTTTCTCCATTCCAGAATTCCTTTTTATTTCCTGCTGTACTAAAAATTAAACTATTCATTTGGCAGATACACTGTAAATATTTGTTGATGTGTAGGGAAGCCATCTTTGACTCTCTATTAGTAAGTCCTCTTTCTGTTGTAAATGATAGAAATGCAATCTATACACAGTAAAGTTAATTTCTTGGTAGACATTAAAAAGTCTATTGGTACAGGTATGGATGGGTCAATGACTCAAATGATGTTGTCAGGGCTCTGTTAGACTCTGTATTCATCACCTGGTCACCATAGTTTCTCTTGAATTTATCTTACACACAGCTAAGCACTCTACTTAACATTAATGTTATTCCTTTACTCACAGCTATCCTTGTTGCTGGAGTGATCAGCACCTTGGCATTCAAGGTTCTCACTAAACTTTACATCACTGGACGTGCTAGGTGGGAAGTGAGGCAAGTAAGGACTATATTGTCTAGAGCTGTCTCTTGTCAGCTAGTTGTCACGTGATGTATAAGTTAGTTGTTCTGGCTTAAAGGCCCAAGTTTGGGGCATTTTTGTTGTTGTTACTAATTTTAATTTTTATCCCAGTAATACAAGCATAAAGTTAAAAAATTTAAATAGTACCAAAAGGATTATGAACAACAATGAAAGAGATTCTTTGGCTTTTTCTTCAGATTTGTAACATTTTATGCCACTTGTTTTGGTATTTACCTCCATATTTCTCATTGAATATGTGTATAGTGCTATTTGTTCACACATGACCCATCATTGTTCCAATTCTAAATCTGCTTAACCAAAAATCTATAAAACCCTCGTTTATGGCTCAATCCTTCAGTGTCTCAGTCCCAAAATTCTGAAAGAGGAATTTGGTCCCAAGTTATGTTTTTTCATCATGTTACTTACCACTGGCCAACATTTGGGTGGGCTGCCCTTACATTGAGTCCCTGCTGTGAACTGTTGCCGGGGTGGAATAAGATGGGTGGGTACTCTAGGATGACTCTAATAATTTGGTGCCTGATGTAGCTGACATTACAGATTGATGCACTCAACTCAATTACATCTCCCTTCTAGCAAGTCTTACTGCTTGAGGCCGGAAACCTAGATAATACATTTCAATAGAAGTCTTTATAGGTTGGATTTATGAAACCTAGTTTCTGTAAAAACATGTACTTTAGTAAGATGTAGAAGTTAAAAGTGAGCATTCTGAGGTAGAGGCTGTATTTCTGCCATTTCTCTTATTTCCACTGGCAGATATTAGTTTTTCTGAGATATCTTTAGCAGAGGTACCAGCGTTCAGTCCCTAAATTTCGTGGATGATGAGAGGTGAAGAGCAAGACATCCATTTTACTGATTCAGATTATGGCAATCCGCAACTATGGAGATGGCTTCCTGATTCCCCAGCTCTATAAGTGTGACAGAAGCAGGGTACCCATGTTGGGTCAGTTCTGTAATAGTGTTTTGGAAGTCATTCTTGAAAGCACAGCCTCAACTCTATTCCACTAGCCCTCCTAGCAAGTCTCTTTCTGTTTAAGTTAGCTGAAATGAAATGTTTACAATTGAATTCTAACTGATTTACTTTCAAAAGTGTTTAAGTATTTGTTCAACACTTATTTGATGAGGCAATGAGAAATACTTTTCAATCAATTAAAATTATGGACATTTCCCTAAGCAGTGTCAATATTTTGAAACAATTTGGTAATCTACTTCACATTTTTTATAGTTTCTGTTCTCTGTTCACTTCTGTAATTTTTCTGAACCAGACATGTTCTTTGAAGACATATTAAAAGGTTTGAAGCTTACATTCTAAAATGGATCACTGGTTTCTGGTCAACAGCACTATCCATCAATTATTTGGTTTCAAATTTAGTCTGCCTGATGAATTTTATCTCATTTTTCCTACATAAATGAAAGACACAACAACATATGACAGACTTAGCTAGCCTTGGGGAGCACTGTGAGATACAGTCAGTATAGGTCTTGGAGGAAGATTGGTTTTAAATTGCGCTTCCAACCGTCTGCTTTTTGTGTAACCTTGAGCACATCTCAAGTTCCTCATCTGAAAAAATAGGCTTAAAAACAATAATATACAATAACTTCTGGGTTTAAACGAAATACATGTGAAACACTTGGCATGGGGACTGATGTGTAATCAGCATCTAATGTTAGATTAATACTATTGTTTTCAGTTTCCACTTCCCTGCACAGTATTTGAAACAGGGACAAATTTATATTCCTTCATCTGTGTAAGAATTTACTTGTGGAAACCTTAATTATTTCTATAGTTACTAATTATTCCAGTGCTATTTCAGTGCCCTTTATAGATTAATTATTTGGGCAACTGCTTGATTGCCTTCCATTTAATCCAGCTCTGGCTGTGGTTAAAAAAGGATCATGTGAGAAGCAGAAGCTAAAGGAGGGGGCAGTTCACTCAGAAGAGAACTATGGCACATGTTACAGTGAGTAACATCTCTAGTATAATCTTTATAAAAGGCTTAAGACACTTTGTCATTTTATTTTTATTTATTTATTTATTTTTTGCTTTTTGGTATGTGGGTAACTCCCCAACTGGGAATCAAACCCAGGCCGCAGTGCTGACAGCGCCAACGCTGAAGCCTTAAGCCACTACACCATCAGGGAACTCCCCACTTTGTCATTTTAAATTGTGATATATCTCACAAATAAATGCCAGATGCTCCTTTTCTGGACACCGAAATTGAGACCTGTTGGTCTAGAAGAAACAAATTATTAGGTTCCAAATAGGGAAGCTTGAATGTGGCAAATTAGACATCTTCTCACATTGTGGGTGGGGCAGAAATTACACTTGTATTGAGAACTCAGATCTCATACATTAATAAAAACTTACCTGGAATTTCATACATTACAGAACACCTTCACAATCTCTTTCTTATTTGAACTTTAAGACAATTCAATTAGTTAAGCCTCCCCGCGTTTTTACACATGAGGAATCTGAGGTTTAGAGAAGTTGATGTGGGTTACTCATGGTTATTGGCAGAGGCAGTGCCTGGATCAGTTTTCCTGATTCAGATCAGTGTCTTTCATGCTTTTCTTTAGAGCGTTTTTAGAATTGGGCTAATGCAGTTTAGAGTACTGCTAAGTTATTGATCTTAGGCTAAATGATATGATCAGAGCTGTTATTTAGAAAAACACAGTGTTCTTCTAGGGTACTTATAAGGAAGGTGAAAACTAATCTTACACTCTTATTTTACTTGGAAGGTTGCTTTTAAACTTTTAAAAGCCATTTCTTTATTTTTTTTTTATTTACTTTTTTTTTTAAATTCATTTTTATTGTTAGACTTATTGGGGTGACATCTGTTAGCAAGGATTACATAGGTTTCAGGCATACAATTCTACAGTGCATTGTCAACTTGATGTATAATAAGTTCACCACCTAATGTGACTTCTCTTTCCATCACCTTATATTTAGCTTCCCCCCCTCCTCTCCCACCCCCTCCCCTTTCTC